>JAVXUP010003528.1:0-64283 GCA_033070095.1 Escallonia herrerae | reverse complement strand
TATATATATATATATAGGGCTGATCCACACCCACCGGTGGGAAAATAATAATTTTTCCACCGAACCGCAGGTAAGAGCAGCGGTTGGAACTCATGGACGAAAAAAGGACGAAAAAGAAGAAAAAGGACAAAAATGGCACGAGAAATTCACCAAAATATCACGAGAAAATGAAAATATCGCGAGATAATGGGCATTAATGCCCAACCGCAACTATAGTTGCGGTTGGCATTAATGCCCAACCGCGTCTCCTACATGCGGTTGGCATATACCTTCCGTGACCCCCACCCCCTTGCCCCCCACCCCGTGGCCCCCACCCTATGTCCTTTCCCCACCCGTGAACCCCCCTTCCCCCACCCGTGAACCCCCCCTCCCCCACGTGTCATTACCACCCTACCTCCCACCCCCACGTGTCATTCCCCCCTCCCCCTCCCTGCTGTTCACTCACGGACCGTCTTCTTTCTTCTCTTCCTCTCTCACTTTTCTCTCTATAAAATCCCTCCTCCCCGAATCATTTCTTCCACTCTCCTCATTCTCCCTATCTCACCTACATACAAACAAAAAAAATTTACGCTAGAAGATCGGTGGATAACCGCTAGAAGATCGGTGGATTTTTCTTTAAATATATCAAGTTAAAACAAGTAAGTATTTTTCAATTTGTTCTTACCAATTGATTGTTTAAATTGTGTTACGCTTAAATTGTTCTTACAATAGTCTAAAATTCGTGTTTAGGGCGTCAAAATTACGTTTTGACAAATCGGGGTATTACATTCGAAAGATTCCAAAATAGCGATTTTTTTGGGCGTCAAAAATAGAATTTTTCACGAATTTATAAAAAATAGCTAGAGCTAGATTTTGCCAAAGTACGAAACAGAGACCCTAGTTATTTTCAAAAGATCTGTATCAGGTAAAAATTTCAGATTTTTCCAAAGACTGGAAAGGGGTTAACTGATACGCAACCTTGTAACTTTGCAGTGTAATTTAAAATATCAAGCCAGCGCGATTTCGCGAAACTTTTATGAGAACCCTAGGGTGTTGGGAAGTTCCATTCCCCAGGAATTCGGGCCATTCCGAAGCCGTTAGCTAATTTTTTGGCCGAACGGGCTTTTAAGCGCTCGATCCGGACACCGGTTCGCGATATTTAGGCGAAAAATCCGTAAAATACTTTTTAGATCAAGAATGAACTCAGGAAGCTTAAAATAGCATTTTAAAGCACTTTTGATATTTTCTGATGCCAGGGGGCATTTTGGTAATTTGCCACCCCGCGAGGGGTATTTTGGTAATTTTACGGTTTCAAGACTTTTCAGTCCAGAAATGTAAGTAAAACATCTGAAAGTTTTTTGCAGCTGGTTTGCGGGGCGTTTGGTGAAAATGAACCCCCAGGGCATTTCGATAATTTATAAAAAATCGGGAGCTATTTTGCTAACTGAACCTAGCTTCAAAAATTTCCCGAATGATTTTTAGTTATAGGAAAGGGGTGATAGACACCTGGAAAGTTATTTTGTTCCAGTTGTTCGAGATTTTTGTTGGGTGATGGCTTCCAGTGGAATTTTGCATACGAAGCCGGCTAATTTTTGTTAACGCATCCCCTTTAAAATCTTCGGAGGAAATATTTGGTATATAATTGATGTGATACATTTAAGTAGTAAGCAAAGCCGGTTTTGAGACTGGCGGTTTTGTAGCCGCCATATTGGGGCGTTGGGGTGATAATGAACCCCCGAGGGAATTTCGGTAATTTGCCGCTCATCGGGGGCTATTTTGCTAATTTTACATTACACAAATTTGTGCTTAAAATAACTTTTAGTTCATGAAAGGGTGTGAGACACCTGAAAAGTTATTTTAAAGAGTGAATTCAGGAAGCTTAAAATCCCGTTTCAAAGCACTTTTCAGATTTTATGATGCCAGGGGGCATTTTGGTAATTCGCATCCCCGATAGGGGTATTTTCGTAATTTTGCAGCGTTAAGTTTTTGAAAGGACTTCTTAGTCGAGAAATGTAAGCAAAGCACCTGAAAGGTTGTTTTGAAGCTGATTTGGGGCGTTAGGGTGATAATGAACCCCCGGGGGCATTTCGGTAATTTGCCTTCATTCGGGGGCTATTTTGCTAATTTTACATTATACAAAATTTCCAACAATTACGTTTAAATAAATTTTATTCTTCTTTTATTTAATTCTATGACTTGTTGAGAATGATATAATTTTTATTTTTTAGATTTCAGTATAAATATGGATGCAACTGGAGGAAATAATTTTTGTGAAGGTTCTGATCCACCTTACGTTGGTCAAGTTTTTCAAACACTGGACGAAGTTGAAGCATACTATAGAGCATATTCGAAAACGATAGGTTTCGGTATTAGAACTAAGACGACTAGAAAACGGGCGAATACAGATCAAATTTGTGCAAGACTATTTGAGTGTCATAGAGGAGCACCGCATGTACCCCCGGTCGTTCGGATCAGTGACGAAGGGACAACAAGACAAAGAAAACGGGACACATTTCCGGGTACCGGCTGCAAGGCCCATGTGTATGCAGTACACCGAAAAAATGAAAACCATTGGGTTGTGACAGGAGTGGAGTTGAGCCATAATCATCAGTTGATGACCCCTAGTAAGATTGGTCAAATTCATCAACACCGAGAAATAAGCGCGGCACACAGACAACTAATTTTTACAATGGCCGAGGCTAAAATTCCACCTTCTAAGATGATGGGGGTTTTCTCAAGCCAGGCTGGGGGGATTGACAAGTTGAGTTTCAACGAAGTAGACCTTCGAAATGAACTTCGTGCTCAGAGGAGAGAGTCTTTCGGTAAGAGTGATTCTCAAACTACACTTGATCTCTTCAGGTCCCTTCAGAGTGAGAATTCTGGATTTTTCTACAGTCTCCAACTGGATGATGAGAACCGCATTAGTACTATATTTTGGGCGGACCCCCGTTCTAGAGCTGCTTACCAAAATTTTGGGGATGTTGTGACGTTTGACACCACATACCGCACCAATAAGTACTCTATGCCTTTTGCTCCGTTCACCGGGGTGAACCACCACTATCAGTCAATCTCGTTTGGCTTTGCCCTGCTTAGGGATGAGACGGAGGAGTCATTTACGTGGTTATTTGAAACGTGGCTTCAAGCAATGTATCATATTCCTCCAAAGACCATCATCACCGACCAAGATCTGGCAATGAAAAATGCAATCGCTAAGGTCCTTCCAGATACTCACCATGGCCTGTGCACATGGCACATAAGCAACAAATATCCCGAACGGCTTCACAATGTATATGCAAACCATCCGTCATTCAAGACTGACTTTAATACATGTGTGAAGAAATCGTTGACGGTAGACGTGTTCGAGGAGAGGTGGGCCACGTTAATGGATGACTACTATTTGCACAATCATGAATGGTTACAATCGTTGTATGAGATCAAGACACAGTGGGTCGGTGCCTACACCAAGAAGTTTTTTGCAGCCGGAATGACTACGACCTCGAGAAGCGAAGCTATGAATTCATTCTTTGATGGGTACGTAGGCCAGTCTTCAAGTATAGCGGAGTTCGTACTAGAGATGCAGAAAGCCGTTGACAGGCAATTGTACCGTGAGAGAGAAGCCGACGCGGCTACAGTTTGCAAAGAAAGAGCTATACTACTTTATTCACCTTTAGAGGCTCATGCGGCTCAAGTCTATACCAAGGAAATGTTTCGACAGTTTCAAGAGGAACTACTAAAGTCGAATCAATATGGCATGACAAAGTTGCACGAGTATTCCACCAGAGATATCAAGGTTTATGCTTTGACAAATGTGACGAATTTCGCCAATCCGTGCTCTTCGTCGGCTCCGAGGACCAGACGACATTTTACCGTAGCAGTTTGTAAGGACACCGGGTTGGTTAATTGCAACTGTCAACTGTTTGAGCATAAAGGTATACTTTGTCGACACGCGTTGAGGGTTTTGAGCGCCAAGAATGCTAGTGAAATCCCTCCACAGTATATCTTGGAACGGTGGACGAAGGAAGCCAATAGAGTCCACGGTCACATTCCTTACGTGCCCAATGTTTCAGTTGATTTCGAGCAATCTGAGTCGCTGCGATATAATCACCTTTGTAACATCATGCACGGTTTATCAATGGATGCAGCGTCGACATTTGATGGGTACAGGTATCAAGTTGAAGCAGCCGCACGGGATAAGGCTAAGCATGCACAGTTTAGGATGGCATTACCAGAAACTGTGGACACTCCGACTACTCGGACGACTCCAGGCGGTAGATTCAATCGAGCCAAACAGCCAGTCATTGACGGCACTGACCTACAAGGTGAGGAGGACGACATTTTTGATCCAATTATTTCTCAAACAAAAGGGCGAAAACGAGCAATACGCATGAAGAATCCGATTGAAGAAGCAACGGGTCAAAAAAAATTACGAAAGTGTGCGTTGTGTAATAAGATGACTGATCATGACAAGAGAAACCATTATAAAGTGTTAGGTATCGAACCTGGCAGTATGGTCGAGGAGGACGATGATGAGGAAGAGTGTTAGGGTTAATGTTTCAGTTGTATAAATTGAACTTTTATAATGTTTAAATTTGTGATTTGGTTTGTGGAATCTTTAATTTGTGATTTGGTTTGTGGATTATTGATATTTTTGGTAACTCCGTTTTCGGGCACACTTTAGGCCCCAATTGATAGCTTCCGAAAAAAGTTGTAATTTTTTTGTCACTTTTTTTTCGCTCATTGCACCTCAGGCACGCTAGTTAGCCCATTTGTAAGAATTTCGGCGAAAAACGAGACACATTATTTTTTGGGTTTTCCTAGGAAGGGCCTATTCGGGCACACTTTAGGGCCCAATTGATAGCTTCCGAAAAAAGTTGTAATTTTTTTTGTCACTTTTTTTTCGCTCATTGCACCTCAGGCACGCTAGTTAGCCCATTTGTAAGAATTTCGGCGAAAAACGAGACACATTATTTTTTGGATTTTCCTAGGAAGGGCCTATTCGGGCACACTTTAGGGCCCAATTGATAGCTTCCGAAAAAAGTTGTAATTTTTTTTGTCACTTTTTTTTTGCTCATTGCACCTCAGGCACGCTAGTTAGCCCATTTGTAAGAATTTCGGCGAAAAACGAGACACATTATTTTTTGGGTTTTCCTAGGAAGGGCCTATTCGGGCACACTTTAGGGCCCAATTTTTTTTGTCACTCTACACATCCGCTCTTTTAGAAAATTCACACTACACACATCAACCACTCCACAGCGGACTCCTTACAGCCTCAACAACCACGAGGGTCCGGGCCGATAAGATGCGCCCTAGCGGAGAGGTGACGAAACGCTATAAACCGAGTTCCCATCAAAGCGGGGGATACTGACAGCCCGCAATGATCCCAACCGTGTAATTTTTTTGAATGCGTCATATGAAAGGTATATTCGCGCACATTTTAGCGCCAAATTCATAGCATGCGAAAAATTATGTACATTTCTTTTTGGTACAGTTTTTTGTAACATCACAGCAGCTAGCCACGCACGTCAGGATAATGGTAATGAAGGCGTCTAGCTTCATTCTTTTTCAGCTCCCAGGCTATCCTATACCTAAACGTCAAGGCATCCTTCCTAGTCCACGAGGAGTGTTTGAGCACTTCCGAGCGAGCAATGTAGTCCATGTACTTGAGGACGTAAATCCCGCAATCGTGACCGTTATATTGCTTTGGTCGGTCCTTTATCATCACGACCGTCCAAGGGTCACCCTGTGGCCGTTCGCACGCTAGCGAGAGGACAGTAGTCTGCATCCAACAATAAAAACGAGAATCAAGCCTATGAAACAAGAACAATATACTATGAGCCAAGGTCAAAAAATAAAAACTAACCACTAAAGTGATGTACTCGTTGTACATCTGTGCCAGCAGCTGTCCAGGCTCGTCCTCCCTTAGGCTATCGTATATGTGAACCGTTCTGAACGCTGGATGGAGAACTAATAGGAACCAGTGGTTTGCATGATGACAGGGTATCATGATAAGGTTCGCATCAGCAGCGGGACATTGATAGTCTGCGTTCATCATGCCTAACACGTTTCGACCTGGTTTCCACTTACTCCTGCCGCCCCCTCGCCTCCATTCTGTGAATTCTCTCACCGTTAATTCCACAAAATGAGTGGGATACATGTTAAGCTTCAAATATTCAGAACGGTTAAAATGTTGCTCTCTAATCCGGAGCAGTTCTATGTAAGCGTTCATGACAAAATTTGAAAGATCTGTCTCCGGCGCCAACGTTCTGATATCCTCATGACCTAGGAATGTCGCAAGGGGAAAGTCTGCTGAATTGACAGGCTCATGCCCGAAGTAGTGCCGGTCGATCCAACCCATCTTGTCCGGCCTCAATGGCTTCGTCGCTTGTCCTTTGTCCGACCGAAAGCTTGGGCGCGAGGCCTGGATTCCTACTTGGGGAACCTGACTCTGGCACTGAGAGTCGTATGCGTCAGGAGGCAAGCGACTATACGGCTCCCAGAATTCATAGCTATGCGATGAAGACGCGTCAGGAGGCAAGCGACTAGACGGCTCCCACACCTGACTCTGGGGCTGATAGTCGTACGCGTCAGGAGGAGGGCGACTAGACGGCTCCCCTTGGTAACCCCGGTACGCAAGACTAAAGTTTTGAACTTCAGTCTTGTACCTCTCAATGGACCTCTTGAGATTGTCAGGAGCCTGCGCGACAAACCAGTCAAACGACTCCAGCTGCTTGAACACCTCAATGCCCTGGTCAACCTAAAAAACATGCATAGAAAATATGGCTAATCATTTCAGGCATGGTCGATAAGGTGCGCAAATAAATTATCAAACAACACTAGCATGACTTACAATGGCCAATGCCCAGAACTGGTCATAGACCTCACGTGGCGCATACGATGTCTTCTTCACCTGGGAAGGGCGATTCACCCTCGTGCGCGTCACCCTGAGAAACCACTGTAAGTATTCCTCAGTACTAATGCCGTCGTGCTTCAGCGATACAAGGCTATCATACGTTTCCTGCCAGGTATTCCACTGTTGCACCTCGTCACCCAACAAAATCAAGGCATCAGCCACCTCGAAGTTCGGCCCTCGACCACCCCTGTATGGCCGCATGTCTACAGCGGGTTTTGGTATCCCTTGTGGACAGCCAGCTTGCTTCATAGCTCGATCGGGCATCTGAAACTCACATTCTTCGAAGTGAATGAGCGGCACCCGAACCAAACCTGCCAGCACGTACGACACCGGAAGTTGCCAACACCACTCATCCAACAGATGCATCACCTTGCCATATGGCTGCCACGTCACCTGGGATGCATCTAGTATCTCTAGTTCCCCCCGATAGAACTTTAGATGGTGGTGAGGGTCTACCCGTCTCCTCCTCCGGTTGGTCGTAGGCCCCCAGGCCCACACCCTAGGCCACGTCTCATCGGAATCTACCAACGGTTGTGGACGACCCATGGGTAGCCTCTCGTAAGACCAAACCTGTGAATGCAAACATTATATGGAATTAGTAATTAATCCCGAATATATTGACTAAGGATCCTACCAAGAAAATAAATGCTCATACCTGTAATAGAGTCAGGCAGGCGGCAATGGACTTGGCACCGTTTCTCGTAGCCTTATGCAGTGCTCGATATAGGTGCGCAAGGACAGCTGAACCCCACGAATACGAGTATACCTCCTCAAGATCCTCCAAGAACACCATATACTTCGGATGCACCGTGTTTTTCGAATGCGTCGGAAGTAATATAGCTCCAATAATATACAGAAGGAATGCCTTCGTATACGTCACGAAATCTTGAGGAGTGTATTCATCCGGTAGCACGCCGTACTGCTCTCTCAGCCATTTAAGCTTGACGCCGTTTGTTGTAAGCGCTGCCCTTGGAATTCCCGGAAAATACTGCATAGCCATATTCGCTATGGATGCAGACGGCACGTTCAGAGTAACGGGTCTGCCGTGACATGGGATTCCAAGTATAAATCCGACGTCCTCTAACGTAACAGTCATTTCACCAAACCGGAAGTGAAATGAGTTCGTCTCGCTCCTCCATCGTTCAACTAGAGCGGATATAAGGCAATCGTCGTGTCGAGACCATTTCCCGCAATCGGTGAACAGGGTTAAATTTTGACGGTGTAATAGCTGTATTTGTTCCTCGTTTAGTACCCACTCTTCAAGGTGCCTTGTGCTTTGAATTGTTTCCAAAACACCCCTATCGACACCGTCAAATACGTGCCTCGCGACGTGGTCATCGTCATCGTATAGGATTGATGTATCATGAGGTCCAGGGCTGAAATTCATACCTCTAAGAACAAAATATAATTATAAACCAACTTAGCGTCCATAATATTTACATTCCAAAACTATAACTGGATCTTTAACCTAGCTTACCAACACATTAGCAATAGTCATTATTTCAATGTATTAAAACAAATCCTCACTTCCCACCACTCCGAACGCTTAATTACGCTAGTTCCCACTGAATTTAGCGCCAACGTGGTTATATAGCAATATACCCCCCGATGGCCCCTACACCCCCAACACCTCAAAACCGCTTTAAAGTCAAGTTTTTAAATGTATTACGTCAATTATATACCAAATATATCAGGAAAAATTTTAAAGGGGGAAAGTTACCAAAACACCCGCTACTTATGCAAAATACCCCCTGGCAGTCATCGCCGGTGCGTCACAAGGTTCAGAACATCCGGAACAAAATAAGTTTTCGGGTGTCTCACACCCTTTCCTGAACTAAAAGTTATTTTAAGGTATGAATTTTAAGCTGGATCCTTCCTAGCAAAATAGCCCCCTAAGCGGCAAATTACCGAAATGCCCCTGGGGGTTCACTATCACCCCAACGCTCCCGAACCAGCTTCAAAACAACATTTCAGGTGGTTTACTTACATTTCTGGACTAAAAAGTCGTTTGGAAAACTTGGCGCGGGAAAATTACCAAAACACCCCTCGCGGGTGGCAAATTACCAAAATGCCCCTGGCATCAGGAAAAATCTCAAAAGTGCCTCAAAATGCTATTTTACGCTTCCTGAGTTCATTCTTGATCTAAAAAGTATTTTACGGTTTCGCGCAAAAATCGCGAACCGGTGTCCGGATCGAGCGCTTAAAAGGCCGTTCGGCCAAAAAAATAGCTAACGGCTTCGGAATGGCCCGAATTCCTGGGAAATGGAACTTCCCAACATCCTAGGGTTCTCATAAAAGTTTCGCGCGAAATCGCGCTAGCTTGATATTTTAAATTACACTGCGAAGTTACAAGGTTCCCCGTATCAGTTAGCCCCTTTACAGTCTTTGAAAAAATCTGAAATTTTTATCTGATACAGATATTTTGAAAATACTAGGGTCTCTTTTTTGCACTTTGGCAAAATCAGCTCTAGCTATTTTTTATAAATTTGTGAAAAAACTGTCATTTTAACACCCTAAAAATTCGCTATTGTGGAATCTTTCGAGTGTAATACCCCGATTTGTAAAAAAGGAATTTTGACGCCCTAAACACGAATATTATACTGTGGTAAGAATAATTTAAGCGTAACACAATTTAAACAATCAATTGGTAAGAACAAATTGAAAAATACTTACTTGTTTTAATTTGATATATTTATGCAAAAAATCCACCGATCTTCTAGCGTAAATTTTTTTTGTTTGTATGTAGGTGAGATAGGGAGAATGAGGAGAGTGGAAGAAATGATTCGGGGAGGAGGGATTTTATAGAGAGAAAAGTGAGAGAGGAAGAGAAGAAAGAAGACAAGTCCATGAGTGAGTGAACAGTAGGGAGGGGGAGGGGGAAGGGGGAATGACACGTGGGGGTGGGGGGTAGGGTGGTAATGACACGTGGGGGAAGGGGGCTTCACGGGTGGGGGAGGGGGGTTCACGAGTGGGGGAAAGGACATAAGGGTGGGGGCCACGGGGGAGGGGGTGGGGGACACACTCATTGCCAACCACAACTCTTAGTTGCGGTTGGGGGAAAGAAAAAGGAAAGAAAAAGAAAGGAAAGAAGAAAGAAAGAAAAAGGAAAGAAGAAGGACACACTCACGGAAGAGGGTGGGGGCCACGGGGGAGGGGGGTGGGGGACACACTCATTGCCAACCGCAACTCTTAGTTGCGGTTGGGGGAAAGAAAAAGGAAAGAAAAAGAAAGAAAAGAAGAAGGGTGGGGGCCACGGGGTGGGGGGCAAGGGGGGTGGGGGTCACGGAAGGCATAATGCCAACCGCATGTAGGAGACGCGGTTGGGCATTAATGCTAACCGCAACTCATACAAGCGGTTGGGCATTAATGCCCATTATCTCGCGATATTTTCATTTTCTCGTGATATTTTGGTGAATTTCTCGTGCCATTTTGGTCCTTTTTCGTCCTTTTTTCGTCCACGTGGCAACCGCTGCTCTTACCTGCGGTTCGGTGAAAAAATTATTATTTTCCCACCGGTAGACGGGGATCGGCCCCCATATATATATATATATATATATATATATATATATATATATATATATATATATAGAGAGAGAGAGAGAGAGAGAGAGAGAGAGAGAGAGTTTTAAGGTGAAAGAGAAAGAAGTAGGTATAGTTCATGTATCTCGTTTGACCACTACAAAGAGAAACGATTTACAGACCTTTTTCAAGGGCAGTTTGGGAAAAAAATGTTAGCAACTAGACTTAGTAGCGAATAGACGGGTTTGAGTGAAAAAAGAAAAAGGAATCTGAGCCGTCTACGGTGACACGTGAATGACCAGATGAACATGGGAGAAATAATCAGCCCTCACATGTATATACAAGTGAGTGTGTGTGTGTGTACACACGCACACATATAGATACACCCCATCTATTGCATTTTTAGCTCCTGTTGTTGTGGCAGTATTCTAGCCACCAGTTCAGGAACTTCAGGTTCCAACTAGAGCATTACACAATTTGCTCATCAAGAAAGAGGATACAACTTGATCTTTTTGGTACAATTTTTTGCCCTTCTGGTTGGCTTCTATTTCTTAGAAGTTTTAGTCTTAAAGGCGGCTCAATATCCACCTTTAAGATACAAGGTAATAACAAAAGTAATTTTGCTTATCAAATCTAAGCAATATGAAGCATTTTTTGCAAACACATGCACATTTATTTGCAAATGTTTAATTTTTCGCTCTTACACGAGCCGAGATGAACTTGGTATAACATGTGATGAGCTTGAGCTTGATTTGGAATTAGACGTACACAACATATTTCAATAAACTTGAAAGAGTACTCAGCTGATTCGTTTCCAAGCCTTAGTTTTTACGACTAAGAAAAATAATGAAAAAGGTCATTTATTATTATTATTAGTTTAAAGAAAACATATAAGGAGGGCTAGGTGCGGGCCTGCTGGGAATAAGGTGGCTGTGACAGTGGGATTTCGTCAGGGCCTTGCTGGCAGGGATCAAGCTTTTCTCCCTTCCAAAAGTCAATACGTTTTTTAACACCGCAACTCTCTCTCTCTCTCTCTCTCTCTCTCTCTCTCTCTCTCTCTCTCACACACACACACACACACACAATGCTTCCGCTCCAATCCCGCCCTCTTCCCTGGATGGCCAAACACGCTTATAGTAAATCTCTTTTTTTTTTATGGTGTAAATGAAACATTAGTTCTGATGTAGTTTTATATATAACTATTAATTAATAGAACTTCTCAGTTTCTTATTCATAAGTATTCGAATATTCTTGTAGTCAATAAAATAAAATTCTTCATTACTTATGCATTTATTTAATCTACAGAAAATAAAAGTCCTTCTATAATAAACGTCATCATAATATGAAGGACTCAAGTTTTTAGAACACGCATTTCAGTTAGTAGAATAAAAAAAATATCACGAACATAAGTGAAATTAATTAAAGCAAAAAGCTTAAATTTTCAAATTGATTGAACAAAAAAGGAACGATATGTGGCAGCACTTCAATGGTTAATTACAGAGATGATTCATTACACGGTAAGAAAGTCTTCTTGGACTTATGTCCAAAGGGCGTCTTCAAGGGCATACCGTCAATAAGGCCGGGGAACCATGGTCATGCTCCAAGATAAACTGAAGTCATTTTTTGTTAATGGTTACCACCTTTGATAAGATTATGAAGATGCCACTATATTTGAACATCGAAATTAGGATAGTTTTATTGGGTTTTGTGCAACAGGCACGTCAAAGCGAGTTTCCTCTTTTCGGTGCTCCATCTTTATTATCCGGAATCTTTATATCACATAACAAAAAATTATGGATTTAGTCTACTTATTTTTATTTTTGTAGTTCTAGTTATACAAATCCCTCTCTAGATTAGTAATTCTTATACTGTAGTCATCCTATAGTTTACTAATCTTATTACTATTACATTTACTTGTAAGCTTTTTTTATGCAAGATTAGAAGTTTGTTGTTTGCTAAACTTACCAATAAAATGTTATGAATAGCGATATTATAATAAGAACTAAAAGTCAGTGATTTAATATTTACTTTGAATTTTTAATATTTATTTTCTGTTACACACATTAACTTTCTCATGGATTCTTTAATTATCCAAATTGAGAAAGATACTCGATCATTAATGACTCTGTGATTGTAAAGAATATTGAGTTCTGCTCGACAATTATTGATATATCATCAGAAAAGTTATTTTTCTAAGATTTATGTTATCTTTTTTTTTTGTGAAGTCTTGATGAACAACTTCTAAATTTAATATTTTTTATTATTATTTTTCACGATTTATGCGAATTCAAACCTAGTGAATTCTTTTATTTTAGTACTTTTTTTTAGTTGGTGATGTCTTTTTAGTCCCCGCCGACTAAACTTCCTCAGTCCGGTCCTAATGTTCTTCATTTTAATGCTTCAATGTCATTTGTGCGTGTGTGTGTGTGTGGAATAAATCTATATTTATATAACTAGCTAAACCCCGTGCTATGCACGGAAAGGGTGTTAATTAAAATTCTGTGCTATACACGAAAATTATATTAATAAATTATGAAATGAAATCATGGGGTTGGATGGTTAGAGTTCATGTGGTTAGAAGTTATTTTATGGAGAATCAAAATTTAACACATTAAATTGTAAGAATTCAAGAAAATAAAATTAGTGGTTTGGAAAGTATAGAAAATGCCAACTATATATATATATATATATATATATATATATATATATATATATATATATATATATATATATATATATATATATATATATATATGTAGTATAGATTTCGGTTGTTCTTTGGAGCAATTAGTGATGACTTTTTTTGCATAAAAGGTACAAGAACATTCGTCTCATGTGGTTTGTTGGAGTTACGCTGATTGCTTGGTCACGCGTTGTAAAGACGTAGACCTGAGTTGTTGAGTCACTGCCAAGCCAATACATACCAGATAAGTTAAAAAGCTGCAGCATTTCCTTGTGAAGTGCTGTTGACAGATTCATTCCGATCCTCCTTATTACTGCTTTTTAATTAATATTAACAAGTCACTGTATCACACGCGATGTGTGTGCGAATATGAAACTCATAGTATAAATTTTGTTAAAAAAAGAATCACGTATACGTGTTTATCGTCATATATTCAATAAAAATAAGTTAATCATATGTGTCCAAATATAAGTTAGCAAAATATTTTTATATTAAACTTGGCCCTTTGATTTTACTTTACCTTTATCCTTTGATGAAATTTAATTTGTCAAAACTAAATATAATTTTATAAGTAGTTACTTGTCAATTAAAAAAAATTCATAGTGTCATTTGTCATTATTGTAAGTTATTAGTTATGTAATATCATAAGGTGTTACACAAAACTAAGTTTTTACTTAATAAATGGTATTGATATAAATAAAATAAAGCAAGTGAAAATCTTAATATTCAAAGCGTTCAAACACAGAGACTTTGTAAGCAATTCTAGCTGCCAGCTGTGACTAAACAAATAGGGCCCATTTTTTTTTAATTGAGGAATGAAATTGTTGGAGCAATTTCAAGCGTTAGTTGGGTTTGAGTGGATAAAACAACAATTTTAAAGTATAGGGCTAATTATACCTATATCTCTGAGGTTTGGGGATAATTAACGGAATACAAAAATACTTAACGGTTTTGACAAAAAGATTTGATTGCCCTTGACTTTAAAATAAATTACCCACTTAATTTACTGTTTATTCTTCCTCTCCCCACACCTAGCACCCCACCCCCCGGGCCCCCACCCCCACGCCGTCTGCCTCTTCCTCTCCCCACACCCAGCACCCACACCCCCCCACACACCCCTGCCCCCACCCCCGCCCCCACGACATCTGCCTCCCCCTTCCCCGTCATCCGCCCACCCCGTCATGCCCACAACCCCTTCCCCAGCGGCAACCGATCACCGTCAGCGCAGTAGCAGGCCCTCCAGCCAGGCACCGGCGCCGCAAGATCGCGGTCTCACTCCCGATCTGCCTGTCGCCATACCGATCGCCACCATCACCGCCGCGACCTACCTCCGTACCCCGCACTGTCTGAGATGGCAAGCATCACCGAGCTACGTTGCGACACCGGCCACCTCCTTCGAGATGCGCGCCACCGTGACCACCAGCAAGGCAGCGCCATCACCACCACGATGGGCTTAC
Source organism: Escallonia herrerae (assembly GCA_033070095.1). Classification (NCBI taxonomy): domain Eukaryota; kingdom Viridiplantae; phylum Streptophyta; class Magnoliopsida; order Escalloniales; family Escalloniaceae; genus Escallonia; species Escallonia herrerae. The sequence goes on along the minus strand of JAVXUP010003528.1, from coordinate 49,735 downwards.
ACCATCGCGCCCACCGGTGCGATCGCCGTCGTTGCAATGGCCAGATCTGTCTCCTTCTCATCCAGTTTTCCTCCCTCCCTCACCAAGGGCTTGCAGGCGTGGTGGGGCAAGTCTGCTTGATGGTGGGGCAAGGGGGACTGTCGACGGTGTGGGTTTGCCAAGGCCCTTGCCGGAGGCGTCTCGGCAGCTTGGGTTTGCCAAGGGGTTTGCCGGCGTGGTGGGGTGGTTCTGCAGGATGGTGGGGCGAGGGGGGCTGCTGTCGACGTGGGGGCGGCAGAGGGGGGCTGCCGGCGGTGACTTCAGATTTAGGGTTTAAATTGTGGAGAGAGAAAATTAGGATATCAAATTATTCACTATATACTGTACAGGGGTAGTATTGTCATTTTTAAAATACGTAATGACAAAAATTACACTTTTTAGACGGAATACTGACGGTTGGATAAAAGTGTTACTTTTTTAACGTTTTTGATCACGTATGTTACATTTTAAAACTTTATGTCCTCGCGTGTAATTACCTTCAAATCTCAGAGATATAAGTGTAATTAGCCCTAAAGTATATTAGTTCCCTTCCGTCCCGTACCATTTAGGCCCCGTTTGACACTCTTTTTTTCCCTCTTTTTTTTTCAGTTTTAAAAACTGAAAAAAAAGGAGCGTTTGGTAACCATTTTTTTTTCAATTTAAAAAATCAGTTTTTAAACTGCAGAGTAAAAAAAAAACTCCAAAAACTGGTTTTTTTTTTCACTTTTGGTTTTTTTTTTTCGACCACCACCACCACCACTCCCACCGCCGGCAGCCACCTCAGGCGACCACCGCCGGAGACTGCCGGCCGCCGGCAACCACCTCCGGCCGCCGGAGACTGCCGACAACCACCTCCGGCCGCCGGCGACCACCGGCAGCCACCGCCAGCCGCCGGCAGCCACCGCCGGAGACTGCCGGCAGCCACCTCCGGCCGCCGGCGACCACCGCCGGAGACTGCCGGCAGCCACCTCCGGCCGCCGGCGACCACCGCCGGAGACTGCCGGCAGCCACCTCCGGCCGCCGGCGACCACCGCCGGAGACTGCCGGCAGCTACCTCCGGCCACCACCGCCGGTGACTACCGGCAGCCACCTCCGGCCGTCGGCCACCACCACCACCACCGTCGACCACCGCTACGCCCCACCACCGCCACCGCAAACCACCAAAAAAAAAAAGTCAAAATAAAAAGGGTTACCAAACACCAAAAAAAAAAACCTAAAAAAAAAGGGGTTATCAAACACCCACTTGTTTTTATAAAAAAAAAAAATTAAGCTGCTCTTTAAAAACTGAAAACCAAAAAAAAAAATTTGTCAAACGAAGCCTTAGTCTACTCTAATGTGAAAAGGCTGGCCGGGGTGGGTGCTGAATGCTGATGCAACCAACAAAATTTGCGTCCCGCAACTCCCCCACCAACCCCACCGGCCCCCACCCCCACAAATATTGAAAGTCGACACTTTTTTTACCCAAAATTTCAAGCAGCAGGTAGACATATATATATATATATATATAGATATATATTTATGAACAGCCAAATTAACAAGTACTCACAATGGAGGATCCACGTTGAAATACAAAACCCACGAGGCTTCCTGGGTAAGTGCCTTAGAGCGCACGTATCTGCTGCTGACCTCATCACCTGTTTTTTGTGATGGATGTGCCCTGCTTTTGTTTTCTCTGTCCATCTCTCTCTGTCTCTATCTGTATAACGCCTCTCCCCTTCTCTTCTTCTTCTTCTTCTTCTCCTTCTTTCCTCCACGATCGATCACCTCTTTCTTTTTCTTCTTTCCTATTCACATATATCTCCATCATTTTCTTCTTGTTTTCCACAGACTTCGATCTGCTGTACGTTTTATGTATACATAATATATAAGTGGTGAGTTCATATCTAGCTAGCTAATTAAGTACGTAGGGTTTTGCGAATTTTTGTTGATTCCTTCTTGGTGTACGTGAAGAAAGCATTCAGGCTATATACAGATCGATATACAAATGGAAGGGGCTCCAACTCCGGTCGTGGTTGACGAACCAGGAGATCACCACGATCTCAGTGACTTGCCTCCAGGTTTTAGATTCCATCCCACAGATGAGGAGATCATAACTCACTATCTCATGGACAAGGTGACGAAAACCACTTTCAGTGCCAAAGCCATCGGAGAAGTTGATCTCAATAAGTGTGAACCATGGGATTTGCCCGGTACGTAATTAAACCTCCATTAATTCTCTCCTTCATACCTTATCAGTTTCGGGATAAGTAACTTTAACGAAATCAAATGACATATATATATATATATATATATATATATATATGTGTGTGTGTGTGTGTGTGTGCAGAGAAAGCAAAGATGGGAGAGAAGGAATGGTACTTCTTTTGCCAAAGAGATAGAAAGTACCCAACAGGCATGAGGACAAATCGAGCTACGGAATCTGGGTACTGGAAGGCCACAGGAAAGGATAAGGAGATCTACAAGGGCAGAGGATGCCTCGTAGGGATGAAGAAGACCCTCGTCTTCTACAAAGGTAGAGCGCCTAAAGGAGAGAAATCCAACTGGGTTATGCACGAATTCAGACTCGAAGGGAAATTCTCATACTACAACTTTCCCAAGGCAGCAAAGGTACTTCATCACGACCGCTTTTTCTCCAAATGGAAATTCTCCCTTTTAATTTCCTTCAATATGATGGCAACCTTTTTAATGTTCATTTCCCCTTTCCCTTTTTTCTTCCTTCCGTTTTATGGGCCTTTCGGCTCCTATGCTAGCCTACTTTCTCTTCTCTCTTTGAATGGTTGTCATCATCATGTGAATGCATATCGCAGGAGGAATGGGTGGTTTGTAGGGTGTTTCACAAGATGGCCGCTGCGGGAATCAAAAGAAGTCCATCTACGGATCTAAAATGGACATCCATCTGAAATGGACAAGTAAGATACTTATCTTTTTTTTGTTTATTTCTTCTTCTCACGAGCATTGCTTTGCTTAAAATAGTCTTTGTTAATTCGTAGGAAAGAACACCACTCATCACAGTAGAAGTACTCGAACAATTTAAAAATTGGCGATGGAACAAACTCCAGAAAAAATTACTGCATGAAATTGGTTTTGGGATTTTTTCTCATGGGGATATCTTTCAGCAACTTGATCGGAACTTAATAGGTGCCCTTGTTGAACGGTGGAGAAGTGGAATGAATACGTTTCACTTCCCTCTTGAAGAGATGACAATAACCTTAGAAGATGTAGGGTACATCTTAGGGTTACCGGTGAAGGGGCGGCCGGTAATTGCTTATAGGTCTTCCTCAACAAATAAGAGAGTTACTAAGGACTTCTTTACTTCGATACCCGAGAATGAATTTAGCAGTGGTGGGATAAAGTTGAGATGGTTGGTAGAAAACTTCAGAATTTTGCCAAAAAACTAAACGGAGGAGATGCTTGTGCTGCACACAGAGGCCTTCCTGCTGTGAGTGATGGGGGTAATTCTATTCCCAATGACATCAACGAATAAGGTTCAAACCAAATATTTAACGTTGTTGGTAACCTACAAAAGGTTGGGGAGTATGCCTGAGGTGCAGCAACTCTTGCATATTTATATCGAGCATTAGACAAGGCAACGAGGCCCGACTGCAAAGCTATACGTCATTGCCACCTCTCCTGGATGATGCGCCTTACAACAACGACCACGACAGACCTGCCGGTTCAGATCAAATTACTTCAGAGTTGTCAGATGGAAACTCTCTCTCCTACTTGTCCAAACAAGACCACCGTCAACTTTTACAGCTGCAACATGAAGACCAGATGATGAAGAGCTTCCTTATGGGAGGTGTAGGCGCAGTCCCCCATAACTACACCACGTACCAACTAGTCCAAGCAGCTCTAACTTCCAAAGGCAGCCAAACTACTCCAACATACACTACGCTCAATTTGCAAACTTCCCGCCCAGCTACCAATCGTCACCAGTCCCAAATAGCTTTCCAGGATTGGTGGGTGAGCAAGCCTATCTAAGATCAGCGATAGCAGCGGCAAGATCGGACCTACATCAGCAGAAGGGAACGACTGCATTACAATGCAGAGCAGAGGGACTGCGGCAATGCAAGGTTGAGCAGCAGTTTTCGTCGTCAACCAATCAATCTGCAGCACAACAAGTCAGCCTCTCGCAGGACACGGGCCTTAGCAATGACATCACCACCACCGCTGAGATATCCTCGTCCATGGTCTCAAAGCAGGACATGAATCTCATTGGCGGTAGAGGCAATATGATAAGCAGGTCGAATAATTACGATTTGAGGGAAGAATTGGATCAGGGTCCTCTTCCGGTAGGCGGCCCCCTTTCGGATTTCGATTCTAATCTGTGGAACTACTAATCAATATCTTATTCAGTTCCAACCCATTCATTCTTAGGATTCTCTGTCACTTGCTGTTTAATTAGTCCAGGGAAGGTTCATGTTGGTTAGTTTGTGTCGTCTCCTCCTGTAGGCCTTTTCAGAGTGTTGACATTTGTAGATAGTTATTTGTTGTTAGTGCTAGCTTGTTTAGTTTGAGGAAGCTGATGACTAATGTAACCTCTGATGTAGATGACATTTCTATAGTTTCAATTACATTTCTTTCTTCGAGTTTCTTGCAATCTCTTGTTTTCGTAGGTTCAGTATGTCCTTTGAAGTTAAATTCACAATATTCAGATTACTTGTCACTTGCTGTTTAATTAGCCCAGCGGAGTACATATCATTAATGGGGCATGGAGAAAATACAATTGATGAAGCGGATATAGATATACAGGGCACATACAAAGGATGCAGTTATTCATTAAAGGTCTCCGCATGAACAAAGCCTTGAAGGCTTCCCCATATTGATGGTGAATTGAGATACTTCAATTCTTCAAGCCTCGCCCGTTTATTCAGGAAGTTTAGAAAGTGCGCAAAGCAATAGCAAACACGCACATAGCCAAGGCTTCTTGGTGAAGAAGGCTGAATCTTCTGCGGAAATTACAGTGATGTGATAGTGATTAATTTAATTAGGGTGTTAAAAGAAAACTAATTAAAGGAGATATATAGGTGTAAGGAATATTCTTGGTCATGTTCCGCGTGTGGAGCGGTAGGTGACACTAGGGGTGGGCATTTAAACCGTAAAAACCAATCCAACCGTGAAAACCGAACCAACCAATCCGACTAATTCCAAACCGATCGCAAAAATAGTTGGTTCGGTTTTTTTTTTCCAAACCGCATAATCGGTTCGGTCGGTTCGGTTTAGATTTTTTGAAACCGATATAAACCGAACCGACCGTACTTAATATATAATATATATATATATATATATATATATATATATTTTAATTAACCCCAGTTAATTTTACTAACTGCCTTAGTTAAACTTAACCCATTAATATAAATAGCAAGTAACCCTAAATTTCATTTATCCTAATTCCTACTTGCACACGCCTCCACAGCCTTCTGCCGAGCTTCAGCCTTCAGATCTGGATTGATCCACGCCTCCACAGCCTTCTGCCGAGCTTCAGCCTTCAGATCTGGATTGATCCACGCCTCCACAGCCTTCTGCTGAGCTTCAGAGCTTCAGCCTTCAGATCTGGATTGCTCCACGCCTCCACAGCCTTCTGCCGAGCTTCAGCCTTCAGATCTGGATTGATCCACGCCTCCACAGCCTTCTGCCGAGCTTCAGAGCTTCAGCCTTCAGATCTGGATTGCTCCACGCCTCCACAGCCTTCTGCTGAGCTTTAGCCTTCAGATCTTACGACAAGATCTGCCTATTGCTCCACGCCGGCCCTCCACGGCAGCGCCTCCCTCAGCCACATCTCTCCTCTAGCAGCCGTCTCCACCTCCCACGGCTGTGCCTCCATCTCTGACGTCTCTCCTCCCGCCGGCGCCTAATCTCAAAGTACGAAGTTATGCCTCTCTTTTTCCTCTGCTCTTCTGTTTCTTCTATTTTCTTTTGTTTCTTGAATCTTTTCTCTTCAATTATGCCTCTCTTTCTCCTCTACTCTTCTGAAGAACACTTAGACTTCCAGATTGCAAATATGAGCTCCAACATGGCCAAATCAACCCATCCAGTCAAGGCCAATTGCTAGCCAAGCATGCGTCCCCTCCACTTGTGGAGATTCCAGTGATTGACATTGGTATCCTAACTTCTTTTAGGCAGAAGAAAGGAGAAGAATAACTTGATAAACTTCGGTCAGCTCTCAGCTTATGGGGCTGCTTTCAATTTTAATCCCTCAGTTCAGCTTCGTTTGCTGACATGCTATGCGTTTCATGTACTTATTCAAGCATCCTTAATAGCCAACATATGAATTTCCTTAGTACGAACTTATTGCATCTCTTCATAATTGAAATACGATGACATCCAAGAAAGTCACGCCACAATGAATTATTGACTATGATATTCATATTTCATACTGCCAGTGGTAGTATTAATATAGGTGTTTAACTTCTCTGGGTGCTTTACTTATACTTGCTTTTATGTTATACTTAGTTCTTCATTTACGGAATGCGTTTGCCAATTTTTTCTATATTCATGAGCTCCATCTACATTCAGATGCGTTATTGTTGTGTTGTATCAGATGGTTGATGATGCGGGTGCAGTAGGTGCTGCCGCCGGTGGCAGCCCACTTCCTCCTAGGCCTCCAAAGAGAAAGAAGGAGACAAATACTAGAGAGCCGTCTCAAGTCTGGGATCACTTTCAGAAAATCAAAGGGAATACACCAAGTGAGCCTGATCCTGAAATCGCAATTTGTAAGTATTGTTCTAAGCATTATGGCTATAATGGGGCAAATGGTACAAGTACTTTATGGAGCCATATTAGGTATAGATGTAAGAAATACAGCTATGAACAAGCTGGTAATAGTAAGAATCAAACAAAAATTAGGTTTGAACCTAAAAGGCAAAAAAGTGGTATGAATGAGCTAAAGGTGGCTTCGTTTAGTGTTGAGGAGTGTAGACTGGCACTTACTGAGATGATTATTATCGATGAATTACCTTTTAATCTTGTGGAAGGGCAGGGATTTAAAAAGTTCTGTGGAGTTATGGAACCAAGATTTAATGTTCCATCTCGTTATACTGTTGCTAGAGATATTCTTAAGTTGTTTCGTAAAGAGGGAGAGCTCTTAAAGAAGCTTTTAAAATCTGAAAGGGTTTGTCTCACTACCGACACTTGGACTTCACTACAAAATATCAACTACATGTGTCTTACAGCCCATTGGATTGATTGTGACTGGAATTTGCAAAAGAGAATCATAGCATTTTGTCAAGTTGAAAATCACAAGGGTAAAACAATTGGCAAAGTTATTGAGACTTGCTTGTTGAATTGGAAGATAGATAGTCTTCTTACAGTGACAGTTGATAATGCTAGTTCTAATGATACTACTATTAATTATCTAAAGAGTAAAACTAATGGATGGAAAAGTACTATCATGGATAACGAGTTTATTCACATGAGGTGTGGTGCTCACATTACCAACCTTATAGTCAGTGATGGTATGAAAGAAGTTAATGACTCTATTTTGAAGATTCGAAATGCGGTAAGGTTTGTGAGGTCTTCTCCTTCTAGGCTTTTAAGCTTCAAGAAGTGTGCAGAGAAGGAGAAAATTGAAAGTAAGGGTCTTGTTTGTCTAGATATTCCAACTAGGTGGAATTCTACATACTTGATGCTAGAAGCTGCCCAGAAATTTCAAAAAGCCTTTGAGAGATTGGAAGAAGATGATTCAGGCTTTCGTAAGTATTTTTCAGTGTCTTTAAGTGAAGACGAGGATGGAGACAAGGATGATGGTGGGATAAAAAGGTCAACAAATATAGGGCCTCCTTCGTTGAGAGATTGGGGAAATGCTGGAGTGTTTGTTCAGTTTCTAAAAATCTTCTATGAGGTGACTTTACGATTTTCTGGTTCTTTACATGTTACATCTAATGTCTATTTTAACGAAATTATGGCTGTGCGATTGAAATTGGTCCAATTGAGTAAAAGTGCTGATTGTATCTTGTATTCTATGGCTTCTAACATGCTGAAAAAGTTTGAAAAGTATTGGGGAAATGTGGATAAACTGAATAAGTTGGTGTATATTGCTGTTGTGTTGGACCCTCGTCACAAATTGAAGTATGTTAAGTTTTGCTTACGTCAAGTGAATGATGGTGGGGTAGTTAAAGATGTTGTTGATAAGGTGAAGGAAAATTTGGTTCGCTTGTTTGAGCACTTTGAGCAGGGGGATAGTGGAAATAGTGGAAGAAGTCAAGTTTCCAAAGAAAATGAGGTTGAGGGAGAAGAATCTTTGGCAGCACAATATCAAAAGCTTTTAGAGGCTGAAGAGAGTATAGAGAGCAAATCTGAGGTGGAAAGGTATTTGGCAGAGAGTTGTGAAGACCCTAGAAAATCTCTTGACATATTAGGGTGGTGGAAAGTGAACATCAAGAAGTATCCTGTCCTATCTCAGGTAGCAAGGCATATTTTAGCTATTCCGGTTTCTACCGTTGCTTCTGAATCGGCTTTTAGCACGGGAGGTCGTATACTTGATCCATTTAGGAGTTCTTTGAATCCAAAGATGGTAGAAGCTCTTATTTGTACTCAAAATTGGTTGAAATGTCCTTCGGCTCCTATTGATCTTCGACAAGCTATGGACGAGGTTGAAAAGCTTGAAGACATCTTTTCAGGTAATTTTTTTGTATTAGTGAAATTAATTTTAACAAATTCCTTTGTTCAATTTCCTAATCTTTTCATTTCAGAGAAAGCAATGGGATCAAATACAAGTAGTTCAAGTGATGCGTCTATTGTTATTGATTGAGTAACCAAGGTAATTTAACTGCACAGCTGTTTTGTTTTTTTTTGTTTTTTGCTCTTAAGAACTCCTTTTTGTGCTTGCTGTCATTTCTTAGCACTTATCTTTTATAAATAATTGTTCTGACTTATGGCACTTACAATGATAAATGCCTCTATCAATGAGTTCTGGTAATTTAAGTGCACATTTAGTATTTTTCTCCTTATTTGCAAATTCTTCTGCAGCATAGCTGAGTCCTCAATTTTGCAAGGTTCAAACTCTTGAACTTCTTCTGTTGTTGATATTGTCAATACCTCCAGTTCATTCATTGATCAGCTTATTGCTTATCTCAGTGTTATTTCTTAGCACAAGTAATTCAGTGTTGTTTTTACCTTGTAGTGCTATTTGGGCATTTCAAGCATATCGCAGCTATTGATGGCATGCCGTAAAGATTGAATATAACATAATTTCAATCACACCACAGTTTATAGTTCTGTTGCTGAGCTACTATAGCTGTTATGACACTGTAACCTGTTTAATCTTTGGTTGTAGGAATTGAGTACCTTGAAAATGCCAGAAAGCAAGTTGCATGCCAACTTGAGGGAGTTGCAGGTATCTTAGAAAGTTTGTGCTGCCAAAGTTTGCACATAGCTTGTAGTAGACTGAGAATGGCATGGTTTAGTTTTTGAGTAACTCTTTTAGATAAAGCCTTGTGATGTTTGTTCTACTGACTGAGTGCTGAACTGCTGATTATATGCTGATTATATATATGTTGAATTACTGATTATATGTTGATTACTAATATATATATACACTGAATTACTTATTATATGTTGATATATATATATATATATATATATATATATATATATATATATATATATGCTGATTATATGCTGAAGTATATGCTGATTATATGCTGAATTATATGCTGATTAACTTTTTTAGAATATATATATATATATACTGAATTTCTGATTATATATGTTGATTCCTATCTGCTGATTCCTTTTCATTTTCATTTTTCAGAAATTGTAGTTGATTGAAGGTTGATTGGTGATGAAGGTTATGAAGATGCCAAAGTTGATCCTTAAGACTTGTTCCCTATTTAACTTAATCTGGTTGTTATAATGATGTTGTTTAATGATCTCTTAACTCATCCGTGTAATGATCTCTTTAGAGCTTGCCTATCAGTTATGTACTTTGATTAGAAAACTCATGCCATGTATCATCTCTTTTGAGTTATGTAATTTGATTAGAAATTTAAAACTTTAATAGATAATTGTAAATTAATGATACTGTGTAATGACTAATTCAGTTTTGAATGTTATGTAATCTAATTAGAATTTTAAACTTATATTGCTTGGTTACTTCTTTCAGTTTTTAGTACACAATTCATTATTTTGGGACTAGAAGAAAGGTCTAGCCCAAACCGTTCGATCCGCTCAAACCGAACCGTTTGATCCATTCAATCCGTTCAAACCGAACCAATCAAACCGAACCGTTCGAGTGCGGTTTGGTTTATTTTTTCCCAAACCGATGTTGGTCGGTTCGGTTTCGTATTCAGCCTCGAAACCGAACCAACCGCACCGTGCACACCCCTAGGTGACACGCATCCTTATGCTTAGCGAAGATGATCTCACTGCGGAATCTTTTCGCTGCTGTTTGATTGTCCATGAACTCCGGCGCACAACTAGCAGCTAGATCGATACACCACCTTTTAGTTAGGTTACTGTGACGCAAACTTATCCATCTGCCCTTTTTGAGTTTGGTCATATCCTGAAAAGAAGGGGCTAGGAGAGAAAGCAATTGGGTTCATGCGATGCGATCCCATATCATTGATTTGCTTCGGCCAATAACTTACTTTCTATTCAAAACAAAACGTCGGTTTGGTTTCGCATACTTGCAGAGAGGATAACGTAACCCCGGCCGGCCTTTCTATCAATTAACATCCCTCCCTCCCACACTAGGTGATTCGATCATTTTGGAAGTATTTTACTGGCTCAAGCAAAATTTTATTAAGTTACTAGAAACAGAGGCCTGCAGGACACACCACAATTTCCGATGGATAAGCATTAATCCTCATTTGTTGCATCAAAACATGGGGGCCTGCAGGCTCCAGCCACTCAGCTCGCATTAATCTTAGCACTGCATCTAAGTACCTTGTTAATAAATTGGGTCAATGGACCCATTATCCGCCCACTAACAGATAATGTGTATTTGTTAGTTTGGATAAATACAGTTATTTAGAGAATATTTATCTCTTAAGTGTTTGAGATAAATACAATCTTTATCTCCTAAGAGTTTGAGGTAAAGTCAGTCTCTAATTGTATCTCTATATAAAGGCTAGAGATATCCCAATAAATCAGAAGTCATAGCAATAACCCTCTCTCTATAGCACTCTCTCTAGAGCAATCACCAAGCTCTAGGATTTGGTTCGTGGACGAAGAACTCGACTCTAGTAGCCGTTTTCGTACCTGCGAAAAAGATCAAGCGTGTTGGAGGCTCGTAACAACAAGGATCCTACGTCGGAATTTTCGGAGACTTCGTACGGTATGTTTCCGAACCCATTACGTGTTACGTGGTAGCGCATTAAATCGTTTCAACATTGGTATCAGAGCATGATTACTTGTTGATTCGCCTTTAACATGCTAGAATAAATTATGTGCATGTTGCGATTTTTTCCGGATACATGAATGAGACCCATTATTAAAATTTGAAATTTTTTGAGCATGTTTTTCTGAAAAATAATTATATGTTTTTGTTCTCCTATGGTTGAGGATGAACTCCGTAAAATTTTGTGATTTTTGGATGCATGGTTTGTGAGAAATCACGATTTTATTTTTCAAGAAAACTGTGATTTTTTTGAGTTTTGGGACTCAAATTCGGAGCATGATATATAGTTTTTATCATGATCGGTTGGTACATAATTAATCTATGTCACATAAGCTTTCCAACGATATATCGCACGCATTATTTGGCTTAAAAACGAGAGAGATATGGCCTTCGGAAGTTGGCATCGCGGCATGGCGGCGGCTGGAAAATTAGGGTTTTTAAAGAAGAAGATGAACAGTGGTCCCACGCGCGCCACGCGTCAAGCTGAGCCACTGACGCGCGCCACGCGCTCAAGAGGAGCTGCCACGTGCCCCCACGCGCGCCACGCGCGAAGTCAGCCGCGCACGAGACATGCGCTCCAAGACGCGCTTCCACGCGCTAGCCGTGGCTGCCCACGCGCGCCACACGTGCTCCTCGCGTGCAGTTTTCACGCACCCACACGCGCGCGTGTATGTCACGCGCCTGTTCACAAAAACCCCAGACGCTGCCCCACACGCACGGCGGCGCGTGGGGGCTATTTTTTGGGCCGTTTTTCTCACCGCCGGCGAGTGGAGCTTATCTTGACCTTCTAATTTTTTCTATGGTGTTAAACTTACCTTTATACCCTCTGTGTGTATTCTGTTTAATTTTTAAACGACTTTTTCTATTGAAATTAGCTTTAAAATTTTGTTTTATACACACAGAATTTTTCTTTAATTCCAGAGGGTATATTAGGGATAAATTTACTGTTTGCCAATTTTTAAGAATTTATCTCTCATTTTTGGTCATTTGAAAATATTTTTGTGGTACTTTTGTGGTCCCAAAAATACGAATAATGCGTAAATATTAATTTTTGCACTTTGTGAGTAGAAATAAATATTTTTGGAGAGTTATATGACATAGATGAATTATGTTTTATTTATTTGCCTTGATTAGTGTTATGGTTTAAATATGTTTTTGTTGATATATATTTGTTGGACTTTTGGCAAGTCCACACCTCTTTAAACCCAATTTCAAGGCCTTTACGCCCGTTTTCCTTGGAAGGAGAATGTGGCATATTCATCCATTTAAATTACCCTTTAACTTGTTATTTGAGCATGCTAGTTTTAGGTTAAATGGATGGATACTAGATTGACATTCTAAAGAAACTTATGTTTATGTGTTTACTCTTGTTTTAAGAAAATTCTTTTGAGAATAATGTGTTGTGCGACATCTCCATTTGTTTTATTGGAGTAGTTTGTAGTAGGATTCTCAAAGATGTTGTATTCTGCTATTTCCCTGTATATTTCAGAAAGCCTTGTACGGGGATGTAATTTCGCACGCACATTATTCAAGTCAGAATTTTCTTAGCATAAGTTATTAGAATGCCAATAGGGCTCAATGGAGTCCTTGCACACTTAATTGTATGGTGCAATTTTATATTGTTCTAAATTATCATGTGGATGATTTATTATATTGTGGCTTATATAATGATGAAATTTATTGCGAAAAATTACTTGAAAAATATTTTTCCCAACTCACATACATGGGAGATGATTACGAGCTTAGCAAATTTTCGATTTCATGATGTGAGGAAGGATTATGTTTTTCATTTGAATTTTTTGAAATAAATAGAAGGATGTATAATTAATGTCTTTTCCTTGCGCAATCTAATGTAGTGAATATAATGGCCACCAAGAATGTCATAGCTGATCTCGTTAAGGGTGAGAAACTTAACGGAGATAATTATGACGTTTGGCACAAAAAGATGAAATTCATGCTGAACGAACAAGAGCTCGAGGAGCACTTGACCAAGGAGATGGTCGCGCCAACTGAGGCGCAACCCCTAAGAGACCACACTGCCTACCAGAAATGGAATCAGAAAGATCGTAGTGCGCGCTACACCTTGTTGAGCAGCTTGCAAAATGATCTAATTGGGCAGTATGATGAACTTCCAACTTGCAAAGCTTTATGGGAGCAGCTCAAGTTCTTTTTTGGTGGAACCTCAACTACGCGGCTTCGTAGCCTTGTGATTAAGTTTGAGGAGTACACAAAAGACCCTAAGCATACCATGAGTGAACATCTAAGGATGATGTCCAATATGATTGGTAAGCTGAGGGATGCTGGCCATGCGCTCACAGATGAGCAGCAAGTCAGAGCTGTCATAAGGTCCCTTCCTGCCTCATGGGCCAATATGAAACAGATATTGACCCACAGTGAAAACATCAAGAACTTTTCTGATGTTTCACAGCATGTCATCCTTGAGGCGAGACTCGAGATGCTGACAAGACCCTTGCTTATGTCGCCCAAGGGGGATCGCGCAATGCAAATGGCAAGCGCGGAAGACAAAGTAAGAAAGGCGAGGCTAGCACTTCTGCGCCAAAGGAAAGGAAAATGAAGAAACGCAAGAGAGGAAAACGTGGTGGGAAAAAGGATCTGTCTAAAGTTAAATGCTTCAACTGTCAACAGAAAGGACACTTCGCTCGTGATTGCACTGAGCCGAAGAAGGTACTTTCAGAATCTCTCTCTCAGTTATATGTTTCCTCACATGTGATGGTTGCTCATTCCCAACCTGTGTGGTTTGTGGATACAGGTGCAACAAAACATGTAGCACGTGATCGAGAGGGGTTCGTAGATTATCACCGGATTCCAGTGGGAAGCAAACATATCTTCATGGGAAACAATAGCTCCGAAGAGGTGCTAGGGGTTGGTTCTTACCAGCTCAAGTTGCGCACTGGGCGCACATTGATTCTTGAGGATGTGCGATATGCACCCACTGTTCGGCTTAATCTACTTTCAGTTACTGCTTTATTAGACAGTGGTTTTTCCTTTATTTTTAAGGGTAATAAGTTGGACATCTTTTTGGATGATGTTTTGTTCGGACATGGTTTTCGCATGGATAGTCTTTTTCAATTGGATTTAAATGATTCTCAGTCCTCTTATTCTTATGTTGTGAATGATAATATTGTGAATGATTCTACCACCTGGCATGCAAGACTGGGCCACATAGGCCAAGATAGAATGACTCGTTTGGCTAGAGAAGGCCTTTTAGGCCCACTCGCAAAAGTCAATCTACAAACTTGTGAGGCTTGTTTGGCTGGTAAAGCATGCAGGAAGCCTTTTGGAAAGGCTGTGAGAGCAACTCAACCACTTGAGCTAGTTCACTCTGACATATGCGGACCTATGAGTGTAAAGGCACGCCATGGCGCCTCTTATTTCCTTACACTGATAGACGATTATACGCGATATGGTTATGTGTATCTGATATCTCACCGCTATGAAGCTTTGGACTGTTTCAAACGCTTTGTAGCTGAGGTTGAGAATCAAAAGAGAAGAATTTAAAAACTCTTCGCACTGACCAGGGACGCGAATATTTGTCAGATCACTTCAAGAAGTTTTGTGAGGAAAAAGGGATACGCAGGCAACTTACTATTCCTAATACTCCACAACAAAATGGTGTTGCGGAAAGAAGGAATAGAACATTGTTAGACATGGTTAGGTCTATGATGGCGCAAGCAAACCTTCCAATATCTTTTGGGGGATGCTCTTTTGACTGCAGCCTATATACTTAATTGAGTGCCTTCACAATCAGTCAAATCCACCCCATATGAGCTTTGGAATGGCCAAAAGCCAAATTTGGATAACTTGCGCCCATGGGGCTCAGCAGGTTATGTTCACAGTACTTCTCATAAGTATGGGAAACTAGGGCCTAGAGCAAAGAAGAGTATCTTTCTAAGGTATTCTGAAAACTCTAAAGGCTATGTGATGTATGGTGAACATCCAAATGGTGGAAGGACTGAAATAGAGTCTCGTGATGTCGATTTCATAGAGAATGATTTTCCTAGCATTGGAGACGCAAGTAAGAATCTTGACCTCTATGAGTTAGAGGAGGTTGAAGCCACTTTACCATCTCCAAGCGAAGGTGGGGAATTAGTTCCTCATCCAGTTGTCGCTGAAGATAGTGTAAGTGACCTTCAACCTAGTGGGAGTATCCCAGACAGTGGGAGCACACCACAAGGACCATCAGGTCAACAAGATTCTCAACTGCGTAGAGGTGCACGAGGAAGAGTTCCACGTCGTCGTTTTGAGATTGACGGTGAAATTCTTATGTGCACTCCAAATGATGAAGACGAGCCTACTTCTGTGGAAGAAGCCTTATCTTCATCTGCTAGTAATGAGTGGATGGCTGCAATGAAGGATGAGTTGAGCTCAATGGAAAAGAATTAAGTCTGGGAGTTGATTGACCTTCCGCCAGGGCGCAAGACTGTTGGAAACAAGTGGGTTTTAAAAGTCAAGCGCAAGGCAGATGGGTTAATTGACAAGTATAAGGCACGTCTTGTGGCGAAAGGCTATACCCAACTGCGGGGTGTGGACTATGAAGACACTTTCTCCCCAGTGGTGAGATTTGCTTCAATTCGCCTGATCCTAGCTATTGTCGCCCAGCAGGATTTAGAACTTTTTCATATGGATGTTAAGACTGCGTTTCTCAATGGAGAACTAGACGAAGAGATTTATATGGCTCAACCTGAGGGTTTTGAAGTCAAGGGACATGAGCGCAAAGTTTGCCGCTCAAACGTTCTATATATGGTCTCAAACAATCGTCTAGGCAGTGGTACTTTAGGTTTCATCATGCCATTACCTCTATAGGTTTTGAAATGATTGAACAAGACCATTGCGTTTACGTAAAACGATCCAAGAAAAATATTCTGATCCTTTCTTTGTATGTGGATGACATTCTTTTAGCTGGGAATGACATGAGTTCCATTGTCGCCACTAAGCAGTGGCTGTCCTCAACTTTTGAGATGAAGGACATGGGAGAAGCTAATTATGTGCTCGGGGTTAAAATCATACGTGATCGTCCAAAGAGACTTCTCGGTTTGTCTCAAGAGACATACATCAAGAAAGTCATTGAACGATTCCGTATGCATAACTCAAAACCCATAGACACTCCAATGGACAAGGCGTGTACTTTAACAACAGACCAATGCCCAAAGAATGATGAGGAAAAGAATCGGATGTCCAAAGTGCCTTACGCGGCTGCAGTTGGGAGTCTGATGTACGCTATGTTGTGTACGCGTCCAGACATCTGCTTTGCCGTTGGAATGGTGAGTCGTTATCAGAGTAATCCTGGACCCGCTCATTGGAATGCGGTGAAGAGGATTCTTCGATACTTACGTGGAACCGCTGATCTCGTCCTGTGCTATCATGGTGGAGACTTGAGATTGAGAGGATACAGCGATGCTGATTGGGGCGCTGATAGAGATGAGCGCATATCCACTTCAGGTGGAGCTATCTCTTGGTGCAGCAAGAAAAAGTCTTGCATCGCCCTATCCACGATAGAGTCGGAGTATGTTGCTTGTTCAGCAGCAGTCCAGGAAACTGTTTGGTTGAGGTCATTCTTACAGGCTCTAGGGGTTACAGCTCATGCAGATGAGGCTGTCACTGTTCACTGTGACAATACAGCTGCCCTAGATTTTGTAAGGACCCCAAATATCATGGGAAGGCCAAACACATAGGCCTTCGTTATCACTTCATTAGAACTTTAGTTGCGCAAGGAGAGGTGACCATGAAGCATATACCTACTGGCAGAATGGTGGCTGATCCTTTGACCAAGCCTATTGCTAGAGATGTTTTCCTTTCTCACATTAGGAGTATGGGACTACGTAGGTTTTGATATGTTTATGGCATCTTATGTACTTGACATTATTTATTACATTAAATTTTTCGTTCCTTGATTTGAGTTTATTATGGAATGAATGAATAATCTTTGTGATTACATATACATCCTTATTGAGAGTGTCACCAGGCTCGAATTGACCCACTCACACGGGTAATTCACCTTGGCGCTAAGATAGCGAGCAAGATGAGACATAATTGTCTTAAGCGCCAAGTGGGCGAATAAGATGATACAGCTTATAAAGCAAACATGTCGCCTTAGTTGGAGCTAAGATGAGACCTAAAAAATGTAGGTCGATCATAGAGTATCTCCACAACTCTATGTAGCCTGTTTACAGCCGAATGTGAGATTTCAGGCAGGCACTATGAGAGTGACTGGGCTGAAAAACTCAGGTTAGGCGCTTGTACAGCGACTAGACTTAGATTCGTATGGCGTATTTTATTATACATTTATGTGACACGCCCTTGCGGGTTACGCCATAGCATGCAAATCATACTGCATGTGCTAAATGCAGACCGACAGTGGGAGTGACGAATGAATCCCTGCTTCGTCACTGTGTGAGCCACTTGGATCGAAATTTTTGATCCTATATGGTACCCTTTTCACCTTAGACTATGTCATGAAGAGGATACTCAATGTCGCTACTTTAGCATGTACCCTTGGATCATGGATGATGCGGTCTCGCGGGGCATGTCTAGGAAAGCGGTTGGGTCTAATTGGAATGACATGAGGGCTTTGGGAAGAAAGTTCAATATTACATCATGTTGTGTGATTCATAGCCCGGGCGACTTTGTCGATTTTCGTTTCGATATGAGTCATGAATACATAACATATGAGAGGTTTAACACTGCTCATTATGAGGGATTTGAGAGTGTTTAATCTGGTGTAGTTGAACTATCTGGGGTACATACGAGATTTTTTGGAGTGATGTATTGTGTTAGTTTGGTGATAACTTAATACAATACTCCTCAACTGGACATCCTTTCTCGTAGGTCGCACGTTCCATTTCCTGTATGAGGAGATGAGTGGACGAGAGATAAAGAGGGACTGTACGATTTATTTGCCCTGTGTGTGGGCGAGTGGGAGCTGTTAATAAATTGGGTCAGTGGACCCATTATCCGCCCACTAACAGATAATGTGTATTTGTTAGTTTGGATAAATACAGTTATTTAGAGAATATTTATCTCTTAAGTGTTTGAGATAAATACAATCTTTATCTCCTAAGAGTTGGAGGTAAAGCCAGTCTCTAATTGTATCTCTATATAAAGGCTAGAGATATCCCAATAAATCACAAGTCAATAGTAATAACCCTCTCTCTATAGCACTCTCTCTAGAGCAATCACCAAGCTCTAGGATTTGGTTCGTGGACGAAGAACTCGACTCTAGTAGCCGTTTTCGTACCTGCGAAAAAGATCAAGCGTGTTGGAGGCTCGTAACAACAAGGATCCTACGTCGGAATTTTCGGAGACTTCATACGGTATGTTTTCGAACCCATTACGTGTTACGTGGTAGCGCAATAATTGTTGTAATCGTTTCAACACCATCATTGCCAACTACAAGAAGATTGTTATAATTTATATTTCCATACTATATATAAAAGTATGAATCCTTGAAAATTATTTTTTTAACCACAATACCCTTCTTATATTTAAAAATTACTACATTGTCATACAATTAATATACTTACAATCTAGATTCTTTTAACAAATCCATTTTTTCACTACTCATAAATGCTATAATTAATACATGAATACCTCTCTCATTTTTCATAAAACTTATTATTAATAAAATAATGTATGTTCATATTCATCCACAACTCAATACTTTATATAGATGAGGACATGCTTGACCTTGATGATGATAACATCTTATGATATAAGTAGAGTAATTAACTTTGACCAAAAAGATTTTTGTCCTTGTGCGTGTTTGTCATTTTTTGTTTTGCTGAAAGAATCTTACCCAAGCAATATAAAAATGTAAAAACACCTACCTTTTTCCACTGCTCTTACCCATTGTCATAGAGAAGTAGCTAAAAGAAATTTGTCAAAATCATAAACACACACAACCATATTTTTTAACTGGATACAGAAATGATAAAAATGAAAACATAAAACCAAAATTGTAAAGGAACATTGAATTAATATTTTCCTTCGGCTTGGCTTTTCTACATTTGGCTGTAAGATCCGATATATTTGTGTACATATATGTGTGTGTCTTAATTGTATGGCTTAAGTTTGTCCATGCAAATGTTAGTAATTTACTAAGTAAACTTCAAAATATAGAGTAACTTAACGTTCTTTCTCTTCCTTTGATTGTTATGGAGTATTATCACTGTCTTTCTATTTATTTTTTGTCGTGGCTAGGATTGAAATAAGTTTTAAACATTATGCCCCAATAAAATCTTGAAATTACTCATTTCACATCAGTTATTGATTAAGTATCAGCACAACCTTCAAACTAAGGGTGACTCACCTCTTCCGTTTCTCTGAAATCTGAAGCTTAAAAATAAATATTAATATAGATGAGTATCATTTCCTTTATATAGGTATCCCACAGTATGTTGATGAGCACTTGCCAAGCATATTTTGTCTTCGTTACAAGTAAATAACATATTCTGCTTTTTATTGTGTAAGTTACTATGACTTCACTTTTTATTTATTTATATGTATACTACGATTACTCCGTTTAAATAATCTCTAATTAGATACTACATGAATGGTTGGGTTTACATGTTTGTAATTAGAAATTAACTTTAAAATAATAAAAAATTCTCTATACCATTTTTAAAGTTACTGAAATGAGAAGAGACCAAATTAAATTAATTTTAACTGTACAAGTCATTGTTTTTTCTATTTATTTGTTTTCTCTTTTGGAATTACATCTTTTTATATTTACAACCAAACTTAAGCGGTTGAAAATACCACTAAATCATTTTTGGTGACAAGATATCAGAGTAACGAGATTGGAAGCGATTGATAACATGATTGCTGTTTAGCCAGCAGCATATAATCCTCTTTTGCGTAAAAAAGAAAATCTTAATAACAGTAGATAGGCATTTTTTATGTTCTATAGGTTCAAAGCTACTAACTTTTCATTGTTGCGAATCATAACGAGTAAATGTGTTAGATACTAATCTTATAAGAACATCTCTTTCAAATTAAATACGAAAATTATTATATAAAATAAGGTGACTAAAAACGATTGTGATTCACGATAACTATTGTGTTCATCGAGTTGGACTACAGAACAATATAAAAAATGATTGAAAGCTAAAATCGAAAAAGTACAACTATATATATATGTTGGCATAAAGATAAATATTGCCGGAGTATATTGTTGCCTGTGAAACACCTTTTAGTTTGGACTAGGCAACGGTATGAGATTTTAATCATTTTTGCTTCAAAAGAGAGGTGGATAAGACCATCAAAGGGATATGACCAATCATTGACATAAAATATGTTGAATCATATTAATGCGCTACCATGTAATACGTAGTGGGTTCAGAAACATACCGTATGAAGTCTTCAAATTTTCAGACGATGGATCCTTATTATTATGAGCCTCCAACATGCTTAATCTTTTTGTAGGTACGAAGACGGCTACTAGAGTCGAGTTCTTCGTCTAAGAATCAAATCCTAGAGCTAGGTGATTGCTCTAGAGATAGTGCTATAGAGAGAGGGATTGTCTTGTGACTTATTATCTGTGATTTATTGTCGTATGACTTATTTTTTTTGAGATATCTCTAGCCTTTATATAGAGATAATATTAGAGGGTGGCTTTATCTGAAACACTTAGGACATAAAGATATATTTATTTCAAACACTTAGGAGATAAATATTCTCTAATTAACTGTAATAATCCAGACTAACAAATACACATTATCTGTTAGTGGGCAGATAATGGGTCGACTGACCCAATTCATTAACAGCTCCCACTTGCCCACACACAGGGCAAATAAATCGTACAGTCCTTTCTTATCTCTTGTCTACTCATCTCCTCATACAGGAAATAGAACGTGCGACCTACGAGTAGGGCTGTATACGAACCGAGTTCGAGCCAAACATGGTTGTATTCGAACTCGGTTTGTTTAAGTTTTAGTATGTTTGAGCTCGGCTCGAGTTTGTTAAGTGCCAAAATGTTAGTGTTCGAACTCAGCTCGAGTTCGTGACGGTAAGATTCGGGCTCGGCTTGCTCAACTTGTTTAACAATACGAGCCGAACCCGAGTTTAAAAACTCAGCTCACATTTTTGTTCAAGTTTCAATCAAATCCCTAAATTTCCGTAAAATCCCCAAATTGTTCAAGCAATCAAGGTATTATTAATAATAAAAAAATAAGACATAGAAGATACAAGGAGTTATGTAGAATCAAAACAATCAAGGTATAATTAATAAAAAAAATGAGACATAAAAGATACAAGGAGGTATGTAGAATCAAAATAATGAAAAATAAATCTGATCGATTGGCGATAGACTACGAGTTGATGCATTCGAGGTTGAGCCCTTGGCTTTGCAGATCGGAGACTTGGCTTTGCTGGCGATGGCTTTGCAGATCGGAGACTTGGCTTTGCTGCTTTGTAGGTTGAATCCGGCGACACAGAGATGATGGCGGCAAAGACATGCAACTTGGCTTTGCAGATCGGAGACTTGGCTTTGCTGCTTTGTAGGTTGAATCCGGCGACGCAGAGATGACTGAGGCAAAGACAGGCAACGTGATGTCCATCTATGAAGAGAGAGTGAGTGAGTGAGTGAGGGGGTGGGCTATGTGCAATCTGCATGTGTGCGACAATGTAAGAGACAGAGAGTGCGGCTGTGTGATTTTTTTTGTAATGTTTAGGTTTAGGTTAGTTTATATAGTTTGGGTTTTTAAGCCTTCATAGATTGAATTATCTTGGGATTGGGCTCCATCTTTGTAAGTGGGCTTGTGTTATGGGTTGACTTAAAGGTCTGGCCTCCAACATTAAAGTTTTAATTTATGTGTTTACCTAAATATTAATTTTGTAAATATATTATAATTAATTTATTATTTAAACGAGTTGTTCATGAACAAGTTTATGAACATTTTGCCTAAAAAAGAAAATCCTAACAACAGTAGATAGGCATTTTTTTATGTTCTATGGGTTCAAAGCTACTAACTTTTCATTGTTGCGAATCACAACGAGTAAATGTGTTAGATACTAATCTTATAAGAACATCTGTTTCAAATTAAATACGAAAATTATTATATAAAATAAGGTGACTAAAGACGATTGTGATTCACGATAACAATTGTGTTCATCAAGTTAGACTACAGAATAATATTGTTGCTTGTGAAAAACCTTTTATTTTGGACTATGCAACGGTTTGAGATTTTAATCATTTTTGCTTCAAAAGAGAGGTGGATGAGACCATCAAAGGGATATGACAAATCATTGACAAAATCTGTTGAATCATATTAATGCGCTACCATGTAATACATAGTGGGTTTGAAAACATACCGTATGAAATTTTTGAATTTTCAGAGGATGGATCCTTATTATTATGAGCCTACAACACGCTTGATTTTTTCATAGGTACGAAAACGGCTACTAGAGTCGAGTTCTTCATCCATGAACCAAATCCTAGAGCTTGGTGATTGCTCTAGAGAAAGTGCTATAGAGAGAGAGAGGGATTGTCTTGTGACTTATTATCTGTGATTTATTGTCGTATGACTTATTTTTTTGGAATATCTCTAGTCTTTATATAGAGATAATATTAGAGGCTGGCTTTATTTCAAACACTTAGGACATAAAAAATGTATTTATTTCAAATACTTAGGAGATAAATATTTTTTAATTAACTGTAATAATTCAGACTAACAAATAAACATTATCTGTTAGTGGGCAGATAATGGGTCCACTGACCCAGTTCATTAACAGCTCCTACTCGCCCACACACAGGGTAAATAAATCGTACAGTTCCTCATTATCTCTTGTCCACTTATCTCCTCATACAGGAAATAGAACGTGCGACCTACAAGTAGGACTGTATACGAACCGAGTTCGAGCCCAACATGGTTGTGTTCGAACTCAATTCGTTTAAGTTTTAGTATGTTCGAGCTCGGCTCGAGTTCGTTAAGTGCCAAAATGTTAGTGTTTGAACTTGGCTCGAGTTCGTGACGGTAAGATTTGGGCTCGGCTCGCTTAACTCGTTTAACAATACGAGCCGAACCCGAGTTTAAAAACTCAGCTCGCATTTGTTCAAGTTTCAATCAAATCCCTAAATTTCCTTAAAATCCTCAAATTCGAGCAATCAAGGTATAATTAATAAAAAACGAGACATTGAAGATACAAGGAGGTATGAAGAATCAAAACAATCAAGGTATAATTAATAAAAAAAACAAGACATAAAAGTACAAGGAGGTATGTAGAATCAAAACAATGAAAAATAAATTTGATCGATTGGCGATAGACTACGAGTTAATGCATTCTAGGTTGAGCCCTTGGCTTTGCAGATCGGAGACTTGGCTTTGCAGGCGATGGCTTTGCAGATCGGAGACTTAGCTTTGCTGCTTTATAGGTTGAATCTGACGACGCAGAGATGACGACGGCGAAGACAGGCGACGTGATATCCGTCTGTAAAAATAGAGAGAGAGAGAGAGAGAGAGAGAGGGTGGGCTGTGTGCAATTTGCATGTGTGTGTGCGTGTGTACGACGAGGTAAGAGACAGAGAGAGTGCGGCTGTGTGATTTATTTTGTAATGTTTAGGTTTATGTTAGTTTATATAGTTAGGATTTTTTAGCCTTCATAGATTGAATTATCTTGGGATTGGGCTCCATCTTTGTAAATGGGCTTGGGTTTTGGGTTGACTTAAAGGCCTGGCTTCCAACATTAAAGTTTTAATTTATGTGTTTATCTAAATATTAATTTTGTAAATATATTATAATTAATTTATTATTTAAACGAGTTGTTCATGAACACGTTTGTGAACATTTTGGAGTGTTCATATTCGGCTCGTTTGATAAACGAGCCCTAAAAACTTGTTCATGTTCAGTTCGTATATTATACGAACGAACGTGAACAAGTCTTGTGGAGAACGAACCACGAGTCGTTCGTGAATAGCTCGGTTCATTTATAGCCCGACCTACGAGAAAGGATGTCCAGTTGAGGAGTATTGTATTAAGTTATCACCAAACTAACACAATACATCACTCCAAAAATCTCGTATGTACCCCAGATAGTTCAACTACACCAGATTAAACACTCTCAAATCCCTCATAATGAGCAGTGTTAAACCTCTCATATGTTATGTATTCATGACTCATATCGAAACTAAAATCGACAAAGTCGCCCGGGGTATGAATCACACAACATGGTAATATTGAACTTTCTTCCCAAAGCCCTCATGTCATTCCAATTAGACCCAACCGCTTTTCTAGACATGCCCCGCGAGACCGCATCATCCATGATCCAAGGGTACATGCTAAAGTAGCGACATTGAGTATCCTCTTCATGACATAGTCTAAGGTGAAAAGGGTACCATATAGGATCAAATATTTCGATCCAAGTGGCTCACACAGTGACGAAGCAGGGATTCATTCGTCACTCCCACTGTCGGTCTGCATTTAGCACATGCAGTATGATTTGCATGCTATGGCGTAACCCGCAAGGGCGTGTCACATAAATGTATAATAAAATACGCCATACGAATCTGAAGTCTAGTCGCTGTACAAGCGCCTAACCTGAGTTTTTCAGCCCAGTCACTCTCATAGTGCCTGCCTGAAATCTCACATTCGGCTGTAAACAGGCTACATAGAGTTGTGGAGATACTCTATGATCGACCTACATTTTAGGTCTCATCTTAGCTCCAACTAAGGCGACATGTTTGCTTTATAAGCTGTATCATCTTATTCGCCCACTTGGCGCTTAAGACAATTATGTCTCATCTTGCTCGCTATCTTAGCGCCAAGGTGAATTACCCGTGTGAGTGGGTCAATTCAAGCCTGGTGACACTCTCAATAAGGATGTATATGTAATCACAAAGATTATCCATTCATTCCAAAATAAACTCAAATCAAGGAATGAAAATTTAATATAATAAATAATGTACATAAGATGCCATAAACATATCAAACCTACGTAGTCCCATACTCCTAATGTGAGAAAGGAAAACATCTCTAGCAATAGGCTTGGTCAAAGGATCAGCCACCATTCTGCCAGTAGGTATATGCTTTATGGCCACCTCCTTGGGCAACTAAAGCTCTAATGAAGTTGTTAACCCTACGGTTATTTAACCTAGGATTATATTTGATTTTGATGATAACTAACATTGATGATTATGCTGTCTAACATGCATTGAGTTGATGAAGCAATAGGAACAATCTCACACTCATGCAAATGGAAAATTAGACGAGCAAATCGTTCAAAGACTCTCAACGGAACGCATCAAAGAAGGATTTCGTCGATTGAACTTTACTATGCTTTATTTCCTTCTTTGTAAACTAGACGTAGAGAGATGATCGTTACGATGACTGTATACCTAGAATTTGCCCATAGGTTTCCCTTGCATGCATAAAAGTTTTTCATTCTTTGAAAACTAGGAAACTGCATTTTCTGGAATGCAGTCGACTGCATTGGATTGCAGTCGACTGCAACTTGGGCAGTGAGGTATTACAGTCGACTGCATTGGAATGCAGTCGACTGCAATACTTCCAGTAGCCTATTACAGTCGACTGCATTGGATTACAGTCGACTGCAAGTTGGAAATTTTGAATTTCCAACGGCTACTTTGGGAATACAGTCGACTGCAATGGGACATTGCAGTCGACTGCAATAGCCGTTTGGCGCATTTAATGCTCCACCTAATTCCAAACGGTCATATTCTTTCCCACCTCTATAAATACTCATCTTGGGCATAGTTTTGATTCATCAATTGCATTCAAAGCTCTCTTATCTTTCATATTCTCAAAGATCAAAGCAATTGTTCAAATCTCTCTTGTTTCATTGATTTCTCATCCTTTTCAAGAGAGCATTTATTGTGAGCTTACATTTGAGAGATATACACTTTCATAAGTCATCATACACTCATCTCTCTTGTTCTAGTGCTTAAACTTGTACTCATCTACTTCTTGAGAGTGAAATCTTGTACACATTTCTTCATTGAAAGGTTCTTGTATCAAAGCTTGGGGTTGTCAAGCTTTGGAGCTTTGGGTTTGTCAAAGCTTGTTCTTGATGTGGGCATAGCATCAAGGGATTGTAAGAGGTTCGATCTTGACCCGTAAGGAAGATCATACTAGTGGATTCTAGGGCCTTTCAAGGGACTTCCTTGAAGGGGTGGACGTAGGCTTGTGGGTATATCAAGCCGAACCATTTAATTCTCCTTGTCAAGTATCTCTAAACCCTTCTCTCTTTACATTATCGTCTTACATTTGTGTTGAGATTGGTTGTTTGCTTATTTGAGTTATTGAGATTGAGGTTTGTTGTTTGTTAATTTTTAAAGTAGTCTTAAAACCCTATTCACCCCCCCTCTAGGGTTATTTTATTGGTTTCAAGTGGTATCAGAGCCTCGGCTCTTGTTATATTGGGTAACGCCAAGAGAGTTAATCGATCATGGCTTACGTTGGGGGTATGGAGGGTAGTTCTACCACTAGGCCTCCATTGTTTAATGGGACCAATTATAGTGTGTGGAAAGTTAAGATGAAAATCTACTTAGAGTCTCAAGACTACGAGATGTGGGATATTGTTGAGAATGGCCCATACGTTCCGATAAAGGTGGTTGACAAGGTTGAAGAGCCAAAATCCAAATCGGAGTATAGTGATCATGATAAAAAGATGATTTGTATGAATGCTAGAGCGAAAAATTGTCTTGTTTGTGCTTTAGACACTAATGAACTCAATAGAGTCATTATGTGTAATTCCGCTAAGAGTATTTGGGATACTCTTCAAGTTACTCATGAAGGAACTTCTCTCCTTAGAGATTCCAAGATGAACTTATTGTTTAGAGATTATGAGTTATTCCATATGCTTCCAAATGAATCCGTTACGGATATGAATACTCGTTTCACTAACATTGTAAACCCTTTGAAGCAATTGGGCAAGGAATTCACTAATGGTGATCTTGTAAGAAAAGTGATTAGGTCCTTACCAAGAGCTTGGGATGCAAAGATCACCGCCATTCAAGAATCGAAGAATCTCAATATCTTTCCTCTTGATGAATTGATGTGCTCACTTATGACGTACGAAATGCAAATCAAGACCTTTGATCAAGAAGACGTCAAGAAGAAGCCTACATCAATTGCCCTTAAAGCTTCATCTTCAAACCTTGAGTCAAGCGATGATGAAGAAGATGATGAAGAGGATGTTGCAATGATTGCAAAGAACTTCAAGAAGTTCATGAGGTTTAGAAGGAATGGTGGGAGAAGGCAACAAAATGCTAGCAACGAAGAGAAGCTTTGCTACAAATGCCACAAGCCGGGACACATGAAGATGGATTGTCCCATATACAAAAGGGAAAAGAAGGAAAGAAGAGATGTATGGGAAAGAGTTAAAAGGAGACAACTCTCCAAGAAAGAGAACAAAGAGAAGGAAAAAGCAATGAATGCCGAACATACTCCAACTTGGAGTGACTTCGATTCAAGTGATGAAGATGATGAGAAGAACGAACAAGCAAATGTGTGCTTCATGGCAAATGATGAGGTAAGCTCTTCTTCCGGTAGTGATAGTGATAGTGAAAGCTTCGAAGATGCTTATGATAGCCTATATGAGGAATCCAAGAAAATTTTTAAGAAAAATATTATTTTATCAAAAAAATTCCTTGAGGCTAATAAGCAAATTGAGAAGTTGAGAGTGGAAAATAATGAGTTGCATGCCAAGAATGATTGCATTTCCAACCATTTATATGTAAAACATGTGAATAATGACTTGGTTGAATTGATTGCTAACACTCCTAGCTCAAAACAAATCTCTTGCAAACTTTGGTTTTAGAAAAACAAAATGAAGATTTAAAACTTGAGATTTGTGATTTGAAAAAATGTCTTCAAAAATTTGTTGATGGTCAAAACAATTTGGATGTCATGCTTGGACGCCAAAGATTTGGCCTAAACAAAGGTGGTCTTGGATTAGATCCCTTGGCCTTACCTCCTAAAATCTTTCAACAACAAGCTAGGTTGAATACTCATTCAAAACAACCAAAGAACTATTGCACACCATTTACACATTGTGGTTGGTGCAACAAGAAAGGGCATACGACTAATTATTGTCCTTGTAGAATTGTTTATGTTAGAGGTAGAAAGAAGATGTGGGTTGTGAAAGGTCAAGATTACAAATGCAAGACTAACACCCAAGGACCCAAGAAAATATGGGTACCAAAAGTCACTACTTGATTTGTGTTTATAGGTATGTCTCAAAGCAAAATCTAGTAGCAAGAAGTGGATTCTTGATAGTGGATGCTCAAGACATATGACCGGCAACATATCTCTTTTCACCTCAATTGATCTTATAGAAGGAGGAAAAGTGACCTTTGGTGACAACGCACAAGGAAAAATCAAAGGTAAAGGAACTATAGGTAAGGAACCACATTCAATTGAGAATGTGTTATATGTTGAAGGTTTGAAGCATAATTTGCTAAGTATTAGTCAATTTAGTGATAAAGGTTTTAGAGTAATCTTTGAGGCTTCTCATTGCACTATACAATCCTTGAAGAATAATGAAACTATTTTGGTAGGAAATAGAGATGACAATGTTTACTCTATTCAATTGAATGATCTAGCTAACCAAGATGTCAAGTGTCTTAGTGCTATTAGTGAGACATCTTGGCTTTGGCATCGAAGACTTGGACACATGCATATGGAGCATTTGAAGGATATTTCAAGCAAAGAACTTGTGAGGGGACTCCCGAAGATCAAGTTTGAGAAAGACAAAGTATGTGATGCTTGTCAAATGGGTAAGCAAAAGAAAGTCTCTCACAAACCGAAGAAAATGGTATCTACTTCTAGACCCTTGCAATTACTTCATATGGATTTATTTGGACCAATCCCTACTACTAGTCTTGGTGGTAAATCATATTGTTTTGTTATTGTTGATGACTATTCTCGCTATACTTGGACTTTCTTTTTGGCCACCAAAGATGAATCTCTAAATGTGTTCACTTCATTTGCAAAACGTATTCAAAATCAAAAAGGATATTTGATATCCAACATTCGAAGTGATCATGGTAGAGAATTTGAAAATTCAAAAATAGGAGCCTTGTGTGATGACTTTGGGATATCACATAATTTTTCGGCTCCTAGAACTCCTCAACAAAATGGTGTTGCCGAAAGAAAGAATAGGTCTTTGCAAGAAGCGGCAAGAACAATGCTTAACGAATATGGTTTACCTAAGTACTTTTGGGCGGAGGCGGTCAATTGTGCTTGTTTTGTTCTCAATAGAGTTATCTTGCGAAAAATTTTGTTAAAAACCCCTTATGAGCTTTTTAATGATAAGAAACCTAAGGTGAGCTTTTTTAGAGTCTTTGGTTGCAAATGCTTTATTTTAAATACTAAGGATCACCTTAGTAAATTTGATTCCAAAACATTTGAGGGTATTTTTCTTGGCTACTCTAATAATAGTATGGCATATAGAGTCTATAATAAAAGTACTTTGGTTGTTGAAGAATCCATTAATGTTACTTTTGATGAGACTAATCCTTTTCTTCGGAGGACTAACATTGTTAATGTAGATGATGTGGACAATGACATGAGAACTTTGGATATAAGTGAAACAATACAAGACAACCACAAAGAAATTATTCAAGAAGAACAACAATCAAGCTCTCAAGAGGAAGACAAGGAAGCAAGCAATGATGTTTCAAACTCGGACTACTCTCAAGAATTACCAAAAGATTGGACTTACAAAAAGGATCATCCAAGCGATCAAATCTTAGGTAATCCTTCGAGTGGGGTAAGAACTCGACGCTCTCTTCAACAACATGTTAATTTAGCGTTTCTTTCCAAATTGAACCGAAGAACTTCTCCGAAGCTCTACATCATGAATCTTGGATGCTTGCTATGCAAGAAGAGCTAGTTCAATTTGAAAGAAATCAAGTTTGGACCCTTGTGCCTAAACCTCAAAACTATAGGATTATAGGCACAAAATGGGTATTTAGAAACAAACTTGATGAATCCGGAATCGTGGTTAGAAACAAGGCTAGATTAGTGGCCCAAGGTTATAACCAAGAGGAAGGAATTGATTTTGATGAAACTTATGCACCGGTAGCTAGACTTGAATCTATTAGAATGCTTTTAGCTTTTGCTTGCTATAGAGATTTTAAACTCTTTCAAATGGATGTCAAGAGTGCTTTTCTAAATGGTTTTATTTCGGAGGAGGTTTATGTGGCTCAACCTCCCGGCTTTGAGCATGAAAAATTTCCAAACCATGTTTTCAAGCTTAGCAAAGCTCTTTATGGTTTAAAACAAGCTCCTAGAGCTTGGTATGAAAGGCTAAGTAGTTTTCTTTTAGAAAATGGTTTTTCAAGAGGAAAACTTGACACCACTTTGTTTATCAAATCTAAGGGCAAGGACTTATTGTTGGTGCAAATTTATGTTGATGATATTATATTTGGTGCTACTAATGGATCCTTGTGCGAAGAGTTTGCTTCTTGTATGAGTAAGGAGTTTGAAATGAGCATGATGGGAGAACTCACCTTCTTCCTTGGATTGCAAATCAAACAAAGCAAGGATGGAATCTTTATCAACCAAGCCAAATACACCAAAGAGCTACTCAAGAGATTCGACATGGAAGCATCAAATGCTTTTGACACTCCAATGAGCTCTTCATTAAAGCTTGATAAAGATGAAAAGGGTAAGGATGTTGATATTAAACGCTATCGAGGTATGATCGGATCACTCCTTTACCTTACCGCAAGTAGACCCGATATAATGTTTAGTGTTTGTTTATGTGCTAGATTTCAAGCTTGTCCTAAGGAATCTCATTTAGTTGCCGTAAAGAGAATCCTTAGATATCTTAAGGGCACTCACGATTTAGGGTTATGGTTTCCTAGAAACACGTCATTTTTTGACCTAGTTGGTTACTCCGACGCCGATTTTGCCGGTTGTAAAACCGAGCGAAAAAGTACTAGTGGAGGTTGCCAATTCCTAGGTCACTCTCTTGTTTCTTGGAGTTCCAAAAAGCAAAACTCGGTTGCACTCTCTACCACCGAAGCCGAATATATGGCGGTTGGTGCTTGTTGTGCACAAATTCTTTGGATGAAACAAACCCTTTTGGATTTTGGACTCAAGTATGATCACATACCTATCTTATGCGATAACACTAGTGCCATTGATTTGAGCAAAAATCCCATCCAACATTCACGCACTAAGCACATAGAAATCAAACACCATTTTATCCGTGATCATGTGCAAAAGGGTGATATTGTTCTAGATTTCGTGGACACAAATCACCAACTAGCGGATATCTTCACTAAACCGTTAGATGCAAAGAGGTTTACCGCTCTTAGAAGAGAACTTGGCATGTCTTCACCTATGTGACTAAATGTTATATTTTGTGCTAATCTTGCAAGTTGCACTTTCATGCTTGAATATTATCTCATATGCTTATAGCATGCTTTGGTTGATTTTTGCTTTCCAAACATCATTGGTTTTATTGATATTTATTTATCTTAAAAAAAATTGTTTTGCACACTTTTATTGCTATATACATATGTATAATCATTTTTCAAGACTGATTGATTTTGTGCATTGAAGTCGACTGCATTGGTCAATACAGTCGACTGCATTGGGGAATGCAGTCGACTGCATTACGGGGGAAGGGCATAAATCGTGCCCAGATTTCCTTTTCTGCAGAATTTTTCTCTCTCTACTCTTTCTCTCTTCGAAAAAGCTCTCATCTCTCCTAGGACTCAATTCTCCTCCGTTTGGCTTGAAATTGGTACGTAAATCCTCCCAAATCTCATTCTACTTCATGATTTACATACTTTCTCTAATCCATTTCACCTACATTGTTCATAATCGGTTGAAATTCAAATTGCTCTCTATAGAATATTTCTTCAGATCTACTTCAATTAAGCATGCTACTATATGATTTAATGCTTGATTCATATTTAGGGATGCTTATTACATGATCCTACATAGTTTAATTACTTGTATTCATGAAAATTTGAATTTCCCAATTTTCATAAACTAGGGTTCTTCATTTGTCAAAATTTCTTCAAATTGTTTATGCAATTACATGTTTCATCACTTGATTCATGCTTAGTTATGTCTATTGCTCGATTGTACGTGGTTAATTTCATTCAATTTGTCCAAAATTAAATTTTTCCCTAAAATTGCATGAATTAGGGTTTATCTTCTAAAATTTTTTTTTTACTTTATTTGCATATTCATTTATCTTACATTTATTATTTCTCTGTTTAGACTATTTCAAGTATGGCAAGAGAGAAATGTGGACGTGCCAGTTCGTCTCGCTCACGAGCTGCACCAGAGCCCGAGCCCGAGCCTATCGCGGTAGAGTTTGATCAAAATCGATATCGGAACCGCGAGGCTGCTGATCTCTTTTCTGCACAACTCTCTTCACCTTTGACTCCAGGTTTGCGACTGGATACTCCATTCCTTTTCAACATAGGTGTACTTAGATGCCTTCAGGATTGTCATCTAGATCGCCTCACCGATAGGAACACTATTCTATATTATCCTGATGCAATCCGCTTATTTTATGCGAATTTGACTTGGAACATTTCCTCTGAGTCATGTACCCTCTCATCCTATGTTTTTGGACGCCGCATTTCATTCTCACAATCACGTCTAGCCACTCTTCTAGACCTCCCCGATAGTGGTTTCTCTTTTTCGTTAGAAATGATCCCTGTCGCTGGTCAGTCACATTGGTTTGACCGACCTTTTACTATTGAGGAACAGCTTCGACACACACTTCATTGTCGACAGGTTCGGGTTGCGAGCAAACCCAGCCTACGTGACCTACCTCCTCTCTCTCGTCTGTTCCATCATATCATCGCTCATAATGTCATTCCTAGAACCGGCGGTCTTTCACTCGTCTCTTACTTAGACGTTCAGCTCTTGACCTTCTTTCGCTCAGGCACACCGCTTAACCTCCCTCGTCTCATCATGTTAAACATGATTAGGAGCGCCTCACATCCTGCCTTAGCTATACCTAATGGCCTCCTACTCACTCACATTCTTGCTGCCTTTGACATACCTCTTCTGGGTGAGTATATTGAGGTTACTAGGCACATCGTACTAGACTGATCTACCATTCGTAGGAAGGGCCTTTTAGATGATCGTAACCGTTTCTTACCTGAGCCTGACTTGGAAAATGTCATTGTCGATGATGATGATGATGAGGATGATGATGATGGTGATGATGATGGTGCTGATGATGATGGTGGTGCTGATGGTGATGATGATGCTGCTAATGCTGATGATGATGCTGGGGGAGATGCCGGTGATGGGTTTGATCGTGATCCACCTCCGTTGATCATTCCGAGTACACATGAGGCGGGCACTTCTTCCGGTCCTTCTACTTCCGGATATGAAGCGATCCTCACACGCTTAGATATGATGCAACAGAATATGCATGCCGGTTTCAATAGGATGGATCTTGCCCACAGCCAGCTCAGTCGACGCCTTTCTCGCATGGAGGATCATTGTGGGATTCAGTGTCCCGAGGAGGACATCTTTTATCCCCCTCCTCCACCATGGGGTCCTTAGGCATTAGGACATGCTTTATGTTTTTTTATCCTTATCAAGCTCAATTATGTATCTCAAAAACTTATCATGGATGCTACTCTTAGTATTGCATTAGCACTCTTAACTCACGCTTATCTTGCTGCCTCTGGTTCAAAATTTGTGCTATTTTCTTACATGTGCTTGGTACACCTTTTGATGGTTATTCAAGTATTTATTTTTTGGGCTAATTACACCTATGTCCCTGAGATTTGGGGGTAATTACAGTCAAGGACACAGTTTCAAAATGTAACATTTCGTGACCAAACGTGTTTCAAATGTATCAGTCGTGTCCATCCGTTAGGGTTCCGTCCAAAAAGTGTATTTTTTTGTTGATGTCATCAATACATATTTATAAAATGACGATACTACCCCTTTTTAAATTAAGAATTCAAGCCTTAATTAAAGATTAGGGTTTTAAAACCCAAAATTAGGGTTTTGTTGAAACCCTAATTTGCAAATTAGGGTTTTCCCGAAACCCTAATTTCCAAATTAGGTCCAATCCCTCACCCCCGGTAGCCGCTTCCCTCCCCGCCGGCAGTCCCCTTCCTTCCCCGCCGGCATTCCCCTTCCCTCACCCCGACAGCCTATTCCCTCCCCGTCGACAGCCCCTTCCCTCACCCCGGCAGCCTCTTCCCTCCCCGCCGACAGCCCCTTCGCTCACCTCGGCAACCTCTTCACTCCCCGCCAGCAGTCCCCTTCCCCGCCGACAGCCCCTTCCATTCCCTCACCCCGGCAACCTCTTCCCTCCCCGCCGACAGCCCCTTCCCTCACCCCGGCAGCCCCCTTCTCCTCCGGCAATACCTTCTGTTATTCGCCGAACAAAGCAGATCCACCACTGGCGACGTCGCCGTCGCTCTTCCCCTTCATCTCTTCTCTTCTCCCCCGCAGCAGGGGTGTGGCGATTGGGGGCTGTCCTTGACCCCGTTCTGTTCATGCAGAAGTGACAGAAATGGGGTTGGGGCGGGGGGTGGAGGCACGGGGGGTGTGTGTGGGTGCTGGGTGTGGGGAGAGGAAGAATAATCAGTAAATTAAGTGAGTAATTTATTTTAAAGTCAGGGGTAATAAATTCATTTTGTTAAAACCGATAGAATTTTTAGGGTTCCGTTTGTCAACGGACATAAGTGTTACATTTTGAAACTTTGTGTCCTCGAGTGTAATTACCCCCAAACCTCAGGGACATAGGTGTAATTAGCCCTTATTTTTTTCTTGTTTAAATGCCCTTGTTGGCTATATTGATTATCCATGGATGGATACATAAGTTGATCACTTTCTCACACACCCTCGATCTTTTTCAATGATGTCAAAAGGGGGAGAAAATATTGTTGAATATTGTTGATTCATGTGGATTTGATATGAGCATATATTACTTGAGTTAGGGGGAGCCCTATATTGCTTAAGATAGGGGGAGCCTTTTATGATTTCTTCTCATGACCCCTTATGGTTTATAATTGAGATTGTCATGCTTCTTTGCGTTCATTATCTTATATATCTCATATTATTTGAATCAATGTTTGTCATCATAAAAAAGGGGGAGATTTTTAACCCTACGGTTATTTAACCTAGGATTATATTTGATTTTGATGATAACTAACATTGATGATTATGTTGTCTAACATGCATTGAGTTGATGAAGCAATAGGAACAATCTCACACTCATGTAAATGGAAAATTAGACGAGCAAATCATTCAAAGACTCTCAACGGAACGCATCAAAGAAGGATTTCGTCGATTGAACTTTACTATGCTTTATTTCCTTCTTTGTAAACTAGACGTAGAGAGATGATCGTTACGATGACTGTATACCTAGAATTTGCCCATAGGTTTCCCTTGCATGCATAAAAGTTTTTCATTCTTTGAAAACTAGGAAACTGCATTTTCTGGAATGCAGTCGACTGCATTGGATTGCAGTCGACTGCAACTTGGGCAGTGAGGTATTACAGTCGACTGCATTGGAATGCAGTCGACTACAATACTTCCAGTAGCCTATTACAGTCGACTGCATTGGATTACAGTCAACTGCAAGTTGGAAATTTTGAATTTCTAACGGCTACTTTGGGAATACAGTCGACTGCAATGGGACATTGCAGTCGACTGCAATAGCCGTTTGGCACATTTAATGCTCCACCTAATTCCAAACGGTCATATTCATTCCCACCTCTATAAATACTCATCTTGGGCATAGTTTTGATTCATCAATTGCATTCAAAGCTCTCTTATCTTTCATATTCTCAAAGATCAAGGCAATTGTTCAAATCTCTCTTGTTTCATTGATTTCTCATCCTTTTCAAGAGAGCATTTATTGTGAGCTTACATTTGAGAGATATACTGTAACGCCCCGAAACCAAGGTCCGAACACGTCCTTAAACCATAATCCAATCTTGTCCAAAACATAACAACCTTAATGGTAGAGCAAAGCATCTAAAATACCACAAACAAAATGATTTGTATCTCAAAACTTAACTCCCAAAAATAATCCAAAACTTTATTACAAATCTCTCAGACTAAATATCTGAACCCAAAGGAAAATAAACCAACTAACCAATTTTTGTCTAAAGAAATCATAAGCTCTATTCTCAATATCAAAAATCAGAGCAATTCCAACCGCTGTACTAATATCTCGCCCTTCGTGCTACTTTTGGCCTGAAGGAAACAAAAAACAAAAGGGTGAGCACGAATTGCCCAGTAAAAGTTTTTACACACAGAGGGCCAAAAATGGATACGAATACGAATTCAGAGTTATCGAATAGAGCCAATAAATAGGAATTTAGATAACTCGGTCAAATTTCACAAGTGAATACGAAAGTGACCAAAAGAAGGTTACCAAAAACGATTAACAAATATGAGTTATCGAATAGAACCAATAAATAAGAATTCAGATAACTCAGCCGAATTTCACAAGCGAATAACAGAAGCGACCGAAAAATGGGTTAATAAGTCGAATATCTATTTACAAACGAATAACAAATCAACTCAAAAAAAGGGTTACATAACCAATAAGTCGAATATCGACTCAAAAACGAATAACAAATCGACTCAAAAAAGGGTTTACATAACCAATAAGTCGAATATCACAATATATTTATCAAAACTTGTGGGTGTCACATACACAAATTGCTTATTATTAAGCATCACAAATCATGGTTATACCATATCGAATATCGCAGTCGGTGCGTCACAAATAAGTCACGATAATTAAAAGTGACTTCAAACACAAATATCACCTACAAAGTAGTTTGATAAATATAGCGAATATTTATTCGAAGTCCAAAAAAATAGTCATTATAGACTCAAATCGAAGAGAACAAAAATACGAATCCAACGAAACAAAAATCAGCTCAATCAGAGATCGGGTGAATGAGATATCGTCAAAAGAAGTTTTGGGTGAAAAGAAATGTGCGAAAATCGTGAAAGCGGAAGCAAATTGTAAATAACCAAAAAGACCCGGCAGAAAGTTGACACGTGACAAAGGAGACTCGGAATTCACACGTCAAGACCAATAGAAGAGAGACACGTTGGTCTAAAAATCTTTGAAAGTAACTTTTTTGACCGCGAACAAAGAACGGCTGAGAGTACAAAATAATCACGAACGACCTTTTACGATATAACTAACAAAGATTTTTATAAATCACATGGGAACTGTCTTTAACGCAAATTATAAGACAGTGAGACAAGATCATTGATAGCGTTACAAAAAGCGTGATGATCAATAATAGGCTTGGAAGCAAATTCAATTTTAAAATCAAACGAGGACGCAAAGATTCTCGTGTATGAAATGAAAAGACGGCGTAAAAACCCTTACCTCAAAGTAACGAATATCATGTCAAAAATCTCCTCTTTATCTTGGATCAATCACCACCTTTTTGCTTGAAAATATCCAAAAGAATGCACTTGACTCTTTATCTTGGATCAATCACCACTTTTTTGCTTGAATACCCAAAAGAATGCAATTGATTCTTTATCTTAGATCAATCACCACCTTTTCGCTTGAATACCCAAAAGAATGCAATTGACTCTTTTCTCTTTCCTCTCCTTTATCTCTAAAAAATATGAAGACTCTTATGTCTTCTTCTCCCTTATATAGTTTGCTAATTTAATTCTAATATGACTTGAAGTCCTAATTGATGGTGCCATCATAACACAGCTAAAAGTCCTTATTGCTAGTGTAATTATAACACATCTTAAAGTCTTCATTACTAATTTAATCACAATATGACTTAAAATCCTAATCCAAGTCGAAATCTCTTCTTCTTTGAAATAATACTTAATCTAATCAACAAACTTAATCTTAATATGACTTAAAATCATAATCCAAGTCAAAATCTCTTCTTCTTATTTGTTTAAATAATATTTAATCTAATCACATTAGCCACTTTCATCACTAAAAGGACTTCAAGAAAATTCTCTATGGTCCATTACTTAATTCAAATCAGTATAATTTTTAAATTATTACCTACATAAGTAGCCAAAAATCTGGGGTATTACATATACACTTTCATAAGTCATCATACACTCATCTCTCTTGTTCTAGTGCTTAAACTTGTACTCATCTACTTCTTGAGAGTGAAATCTTGTACACATTTCTTCATTGAAAGGTTCTTGTAATAAAGCTTGGGGTTGTCAAGCTTTGGAGCTTTGGGTTTGTCAAAGCTTGTTCTTGATGTGGGCATAGCATCAAGGGATTGTAAGAGGTTCGATCTTGACCCGTAAGGAAGATCATACTAGTGGATTCTAGGGCCTTTCAAGGGACTTCCTTGAAGGGGTGGACGTAGGCTTGTGGGTATATCAAGCCGAACCATTTAATTCTCCTTGTCAAGTATCTCTAAACCCTTCTCTCTTTACATTATCGTCTTACATTTGTGTTGAGATTGGTTGTTTGCTTATTTGAGTTATTGAGATTGAGGTTTGTTGTTTGTTAATTTTTAAAGTAGTCTTAAAATCCTATTCACCCCCCTCTAGGGTTATTTTATTGGTTTCAGAAGTGATAACGAAGGCCTATGTGTTTGGCCTTCCCATGATATTTGGGGTCTTTTACAAAACCTAGGGCACCTGTATTGTCACAATGAACAGTGACAGCCTCGTCTGCATGAGATGTAATCCCTAGGGCAGATGTATTGTCACAATGAACATTGACTGTCTCATCTACATGAGGTGTAACCCCTAGAGCCTGTAAGAATGACCTCAATCAAACAGCTTCCTGGACTGTTGCTGAACAAGCAATATTCTCCGACTCCATCGTGGATAGGGAAATGCAAGACTGTTTTTTGCTACACCAAGAGATAGCTCCATACGAAGTGGATCTATGCCCATCTCTATCAACGCCCAATCAGCATCTCAAGTCTCCACCATGATAACACAGGACGAGATCAGCGGCTCCACGTAGGTATCGAAGAATCCTCTTCACCGTATTATAATGAGCGGATCCATGATTATCTGATGACGACTTAACATTCCAATGGCATAGCAGATGTATGGACGTGTACACAACATAGCGTACATCAGACTCTCTACTGCAACCGCGTAAGGCACTTTGGACATCCAATTCTTTTCCTCATCATTCTTTGGGCATTGTTCTATGCTAAGAGTACACGCCTTGTCCATTGCAGTGTTTATGGATTTTGAGTTATGCATACGGAATCGTTCAATGACCTTCTTGATGTATGTCTCTTGAGACAAACCGAGAAGTCTCTTTGGACAATCACGTATGATTTTAACCCCGAACACATAATTAGCTTTTCCCATGTCCTTTATCTTAAAAGTTGAGGACATCCACTGCTTCATATCATTCCCAGCTAAAACAATGTCATCCACATACAAAGAAATGATCAGAATACTTTTCTTGGATCATTTTACGTAAACGCAATGGTCTGTTTCAGTCATTTCAAAACCTATAGAGGTAATGACATGATGAAACCTAAAGTACCTCTGCCTAGACGATTGTTTTAGACCATATATAGAATGTTTGAGCCGGCAAACTTTACACTCATGTCCCTTGACTTCAAAACCCTTAGGCTAAGCCATATAGATCTCTTCGTCTAGTTCTCCATTGAGAAACGCAATCTTAACATCTATAAGAAAAAGTTCTAAATCCTGATGGGCGACAATAGCTAGGATTAGGCGAATTGAAGCAAATCTCACCACTGGGGAGAATATGTCTTCATAGTCCACACCCCGCTGTTGGGTATAGTGAAGATAAGGCTTCTTCCACAGAAGTGGGCTCATCTTCATCAGTTGGAGTCCACATAAGAACTTATCCGTTAATCTCAAAATGACGATGTGAAATCTTTCCCGTGCACCTCTACGTAGTTGAGAATCTTGTTGACCTGATGGTCCTGGTGGTGTGCTCCCACAGTCTGGGATGCTCCCACTAAGTTCAGGGTCACTTATACTATCTTCAGAGACAACTGGATGAGGAACTAATTCCCCACCTTCGCTTGGAGATGGTAAAGTGGCTTCAGCCTCTTTTAACTCATAGAGGTCAAGATTCTTACTTGCGTCTCTAATGCTAGGAAAATCACTCTTTATGAAATCGACATCAGGAGACTCTATCTTAGTCTTTCCACCATTCATACATCACATAGCCTTTAGAGTTTTCAGAATACCTCAAGAAGATACTCTTTTTAGCTCTAGGGCCTAGTTTCCTATACTTATAAGAAGTACTGTAAACATAACTTGCTAAGCCCCATGGGCGTAAATTATCCAAATTTGGCTTTTGGTCATTCTAAAGCTCTATGGGTAGATTTGACTGATTGTGAAGGCACTCGATTAAGTATATAAATTGCAGTCAAAAGAGCATCCCCAAAAAAATATTGGGAAGTTTGCTTGTGCCATCATAGACCTAACCATAGCTAATAATATTTTATTCCTTCTTTCCGCAACACCATTTTATTGTGGAGTGTTAGGAATACTAAGTTGCCTGCGTATCCCTTTTTTCTCACAAAACTCTTTGAAGTGATCGGACAAATATTCACGTCCTCGATCAGTGCGAAGAGTTTTTAAACTCTTCTCTTTCTGATTCTCAATCTCTGCTATAAAGCGTTTGAAACAATCCAAAGCTTCATAGCTAGTGAGATATCAGATACACATAACCATATTGTGTATAATAGTCTATCCGTGTAAGGAAATAAGAGGCGCCATGGCATGCCTTTACACTCATAGGTCCACATATATCAGAGTGAACTAGCTCAAGTGGCTAAGTTGCTCTCACAGCCTTTCCAAACAAGCCTCACATGTTTGTAGATTGACTTTTGCGAGTGGGCCCAAAAGGCCTTCTCTAGCCAAATGAGTCATTCTATCATGGCCTATGTGGCCCAATCTTGCATGCAGCATGCCAGGTGGTAGAATCATTCACAATATTATCATCACCACATAAGAATAAGAGGACTAAGAATAATTTAAATCCAATTGAAAAGACTATCCATGAGAAAACCATGTCCGAGCAAAACATCATTCAAAAACATGTCCAACTTATTATCCTTAAAAAATAAAGGAAAAACTAATGTATAATAAATCAATAATTGAAAGTAGATTAAGCCAAACAGTGGGTGTATATCACACATTCTTAAGAAACAATGTGTGCCCAGTGTGCAACTTGAGCTGGTAAGAACCAACTCCTAGCACCTCTTCGGAGCTATTGTTTCCCATAAAAATATGTTTGTTTTCCACTGGAATCTGGTGATAATCTACGAACCCCTCTCGATCACGTGCTGCATGTTTTTCGCGCTTGCCATTTGCATTGCGCAATCCCCCTTGGGCTACATAAGTAAGGGTCTTATCAGCATCTCGAGTCTCGGCCTCGAGGATGACATGCTGTGAAATGTTAGAAAAGTTCTCGATGTTTTCACTGTGGGTCAATATTTGTTTCATATTAGCCCATGAGGCAGGAAGGGACCTTATGACAGCTCTGACTTGCTGCTCATCTGTGAGCGCATGGCCAACATCCCTCAGCTTACCAATCATATTGGACATCACCCTTAGATGTTCGTTCATAATATGTTTAGGGTCTTTTGTGTACTCCT
Organism: Escallonia herrerae; assembly: GCA_033070095.1. Classification (NCBI taxonomy): domain Eukaryota; kingdom Viridiplantae; phylum Streptophyta; class Magnoliopsida; order Escalloniales; family Escalloniaceae; genus Escallonia; species Escallonia herrerae. Next base: position 7,820 of record JAVXUP010003528.1, on the reverse strand, counting down.
CAAACTTGATCACAAGGCTACAAAGCCACGTAGTTGAGGTTCCACCAAAAGAGAATTTGAGCTGATCCCATAAAGCTTTACAAGTTGAAAATTCATCAAACTGCCAAATTAGATCATTTTGCAAGCTGCTCATCAAGGTGTAGCGCGCACTACGATCTTTCTCATTCTATTTCTAGTAGGCAGTGTGGTCTCTTAGGGGTTGCTCTTCAGTGGGTTCGACCATCTCTTTGGTCAAGTACTCCTCGAACTCTTGTTCGTTCAGCATGAATTTCATCTTTTTGTGCCAAACGTCATATTTATCTTTGTTAAGTTTCTCACCCTTAACGAGATCAGTTATGACATTCTCGGTGGCTATTCTATTCATTACATTAGTTTGCGCAAGGAAAAGACATTACTTATACATCCTTCTATTTATTTAAAAAAATTCAAATGAAAAATATTATTCTTCCTCGCATCATGTCATCAAAAATTTGCTAAGCTCGTAATCATCTCTCATGTATGTGAGTTGGGAAAATATTTTACAAGTAATTTTTCACAATAAATTTCATCATCATATAAGTCATAATGTAATAAATCATCCACATGATAATTTATAATAACATAATTGCACCATACAATAAAGTGTGCAAGTATTCCATTGAGTCCTATTGGCATTCTTAAAACAAAAGTAAACACATTATTTTATTTAGAATGTCAATCTAATATCCATCCATTAAACCTTAAACTAGCTTGCTCAAATAATAAGTTAAATGGCAATTAAATGGATAAATATGCCACATTCTCCTTCAAAGGAAAAAAAGCGTGAAAGCCTTGAAATTAAGTTTAAAAAGTGTGGGCTTATGAAAGCCCAACAAATATACCTCAATAAAAGCATATTTAAATCATAACACTAATCAAAGCAAATAAATAAAATAGAATTTATCTATGTCATATAACTCTTAAAAATTTATTTCTGCCTATAAAGTGCAAAAAATTAAAAATGTATGCATTATTCGTATCTTTGGGACCACAAAAGTACCACAAAAATATTCCCAAATAGCCAAAAATTAAGAAATAAATTCTTAAAAATTGACAAACAGTGAATTCACCTCTTAATATACCTTTCTGGAATTAAAGAAAATTTTTTGCGTGCATAAAAAAATTAAGCTAATTTCTTTAGAAAAAAGTCATTAAAAAATTAAACAGAATACACAGAGAGGATATAAAGGTAAATTTAATACATAGAAAAACTTCAGAAGCCAAAACAAGACTCCACACTCCAGCGGTGGGGTTGAAACCTGTCGAAAAACACTATCATGCGCCTCTACGTGCTGCCGTGCGCGTGGGGCAGCCTTTGGGCTCGAGGGCACGTGGGCGTGTTGGCGCGTGGTGCATGTCCGCAGCCTTACTGGAGCGTGTGAGCACGTGGGCTCCTGTCTTGGGCACGTGTGCGGCTCAGTAGGCGCGTGACACGTGTTGTGCGACTTGGCTGGCGCGTCCCAGCTTGGCTTGAGCTCTTGCGTGCGTTTGAGGCTCGGCTTAAGTGTCCGGCCCGCATTTGCGCCTCGACTTGAGCGCGTATGTACTGTTCATCTTCTTCGTAAAAAAATCATAATTCTTTCAACGGCTGTCATGCCACGATGCCAATTTTTTAAGGCCGTATCTCTCTCGTTTTTAAGTCAAATAATGCGTACCATATATCGTTGAAAAGCTTATACAATATAGCTTAATTATATATCAACCAATCATGATGAAAATTGAATATCATGCTCCGAATTTGAGTCCCAAAACTAGAAAAAAAAAATACAGTTTCTTGAAAAATAAAATCATAATTTCTCACAAACCATGCATCCAATAATCAGGAAATTTTATGAAGTTCATCCTTAACCATAAGAGAACAAAAACAGATAATTATTTTTCAGAATAACATGCTCAAAAAATTTTGAATTTTTATAATGGGTCTCATTCATGTATTTGGAAGAAAGCGTAACATGCACATAATTCAATTCAGCATGTTAAAGGCGAATCAACAAGTAATCATGCTCTGATACCAATATTGAATCATAGTAATGCGTTATCATGTAATACGTAGTGGGTTCGGAAACATATTGTATGAAGTCTCTGAATTTTTTTACGATGGATTCTTGTTGTTATGAGTCTCCAACACGCTTGATCTTTTAGGTACGAAAACGGCTACTATAGTTAAGTTCTTCGTCCACGAACTAAATACTAGAGCTTGGTGATTGCTCTAGAGAGAGTGATTGTCCTGTGACTTATTATTGTATGACTTATTTTTCTAGAGATATCTCTAGCATTTATATAGAGATAGTATTAGAGGCTAATTTTATCTCAAATACTTAGGAGATAAATATGTATTTATCTCAAATACTTTGAAAATAAATATTATATTTATCTCAAACACTTAAAAAATTAATATCTCTAATTAACTGTAATTATCCAGACTAACAAATACACATTATCTATTAGTGGACGGATAACAGATCAATGTATACGTTTTTATGTTATATAGTAGTAGTAGTACGAGATGAAGATGATTGTGAGATAATTGACATTTTATACATGGATTTATAACATTTTTTTAAACAATTCTCATGTATATACATATTAATTTTAACTTATCTCTTTTTACCTCAACTAAATTAATGGGTACATTTGAACCATAAAAAATTAATTTTTATAATTTACAGAATATATTTAATCATTTTATTTTGACGCATAATATCGTTCACCTCCGGAATGTTTGGGATAGCCAAGAGTAAAGAAGAGAAATGTAGAGAGATTGGGTTTGACGTCAGTCGGACGCCGAGGTGAGAAACATGTGTATTTATTTACTTGCAGGAGTAAAACAAGAAAAATAACAGGAAACGCGCCCTCGCGAAGCGCGTGGAACCGTGACCCTCCGTCCAAATCGGAGACTTGAGAACCGGAACCAAAATTTGTAATTTTCTCACAAAACCGGGGGCTATAAATAAGAAAGCCAAATCGTAACAGCTGCCTCCCTGTTTCTTCTTCGCAAGACAAAGCATTCTACGAAATGTTTCTGCAACAACAACTTTGGGCGTTTGCTCTTTTCGATCACTTTCCCTTCGCTGACAAACTCCCACCGATTCAAACCATTTACAGCACTCAATCTTGTTCTCTGACTTAAAACTGCCGACACCGACATCTAATTTCCCTTTAAAACCCCCTTTTTTCCACGTATTTCTGCTCAGCTTTCTGCGCGATACCTTGGTTTCGGAAACTCGTAATTTTTAGCGTGCTTTTGCCGTCTTGGGACTTTTGATTAGTTCCTAGATCGAAAATAGAAGTGCCCGTTTTGTGGGTTTTGTTGAATTTCAACTCGGTGTTAGTTATCAGAGTTTTTTATGTTCTGTGGTGATGGATAGTTGGAGGCGACAGAGGAGACAGGGTGGTGATAGTTATAGTCAAGAAGGTGCAAGGGGAAGGTCACACAACCGAAAGCCGCCTCTTGGTATGTGTTACTTTTGGCTTTGATTGATTCGTACGTTTGCATTTGTTCTTGTCACGCGTAGGTTTTTTGCTATTTCTTTTCAAGGTTCTGAGAAATGATTTTTTCTGTTCATGATTCTTGGTACCGCAGCGAAGTTCAAATCTTTTTCGAGATTTGTGTTCGTGTTGACGTTGAGAGTTCTGTGAGGTTAGGGTCATAAAAATGGCTAAAAGGTCTCAGCTTTTGTTGTTGGAGTTGCATATTAGGATTTGTGCTGCTACATTTCTGTACAACACATATTCATTTAGTCACGAACACACAGAAAGAAACCCTAGCTTTGGTTTCTGGTGATTTTCATAGATGCGGAGTTGCATTCAAGTTTTTCTAATAAATTCTCTGGGTTAGCTTATTTTGCTTAAAAACTGAGAATTGAACTCGAAATGTCGTAGTTTATTTCATTCCTCGTTTTAGTAAGTTTGCAAGTGTTCTGAAAAACTGTCAGACTGCTGTAAACCCATGCATGAAACTGGAAAGGTTTTGGCTTTTTTCTATCTGTGTTATTGCATCTCAATGATGGCATATGTTGAACGTAAAAATGCCAAAGCGGTTTGGAATGTTAGTATATGTGATTGATGGCTAGAGAATGTTGGAAAGCCTGGAAGATTTTGTGATTCATTATGCATACATTAGCAATTGGTTCCCATTTGTGTGCATATACCGTTGTAGTCCGTTAATATTGTCACTTTTGCCTTTTTTGATTATGATATCCATAGTAATGTCGTGTTATCCTGTATTTAATTTGATTTTTAAGAATTCTTACACGTGCATTTTGTTTAGCGCTTCTGTCCGTGTTGAATTGTTGTTTTCCGGCAGTGTCTTTGTCTGGTTTCTGCATTATTTAAACTTTACTTGTTTCCTCTATTTGTATATCTGTTGTCGTTGCTTTGCGACTGATTTTTACTTTGGCATATATGATTGACGCGGCAGGAGAATGGCAGGAAGCTTCGAAGAATTGTTATTCATCATGCGTAGAATAGGAATTGGTTCCCATTTATGTGCATACCGTTATTGTCATTTTTCGCGGTGTTCTGCGGTAATATCCTTAGTAATTGTCTGTTATTCTGCACTGACTTTAGTTTTCAAGACTTATTTCGCGTGCATTTTGCTAGGCGCGTCATCCATTTGGATTTGTCGTATTCCGGCGATGTCATTTTCTACATTAATTGAAGTTTAATTATTTTCTGTATCTGTATGCATGTAGTTGCTTTATGGCAAATTTTCTGTCTGGTACCTTCTTTCATTTGCGTTTCGTGAACATTTTTTCCTTCGAGGATTTGACTTTGGTATACCATTTGATTTTTGGTATATATGGTGAAGGTCTTAATTTCTAAAGACGAGGAAAAGTATTTACATTTACTATTTATTCCCAGGTAGTTGGCAACCAACTGTGCCATTGTGGGAGAAAAAGTTTTGCACTTCTGTTGGTTCAGTTCCATGGCGAAGGATTGTGGAAATCAAGAGGTTTATGCACCTCTATGAGAACGTTGCTAAGTGGAATGATTCTGCAGGAGAAGAGGCATTCCATAATGCTAAGAAGCGGTTCTATGCAAAGATAAATGGTCTTTCTTGCGACATAACATTGCCTGATCCTGATATGTACATAGATGAAATAGATTGGGATTCCAGAACTGATCCTGAGCTGCTATTGGACTTGGAAAGTGATTCTGTGCCGCAAAATACAGATGAAAAAGACGAGAGTGTTGTTATTTTTGGTAATTCTCTTCTTTTAGATAAAGGGTTTTCAGGCCCTGGCTGGGGAGACAATGAAGAGGAAATAAAAAGAGCTACCAATTCATCTTCTGAAAATAATGGCTGTTCGTGGGACCGTTATTGTCAGACCAACGGAGCTGTCAAAGCAAATGGGTGGGGAGATATAGGTTATAGTTCAGGGGGTTGGAATGAGAATAATGCAGCCATGGGCGATACAGGATGGGGAGACGGATGGAATACTTTCTCGGCTTGGAACCAGAATGAAAACACTAACTATGGATCAAACAGTTGCTCCGGTTGGAATCAGTATGAAAACAATAATTATGGTGCCAGCGGAGATGGGTGGAATAATAATGCGCCGGGTTGGGATAGGTATGAAATCAATAATCATGGAGCCAAACAAGATGGATGGAATAACAATTTTGTGGGTTTGAACAGTTATGAAAACAATCATTGTGGATCTGGAGATGCGAGACAGAGGATAAATGATGGAGATTGGGGGACATGGTATGTTAATGATAGGAGCAGAGAAGGCACTGGCAGGTACATGTCAAGGTACAAAACCTCAAGGTTTGGAGGTGATGACTATCAGAGGAATTACTCGGGCAGTAGGAGCGGAAATGGAAGGAAGAGGGTAAGTTTTGTTTCCCAACAACCAATGGCAGATAATGTACCTACTTCAAGGCAATGGAACATGATGAATTCTTGCGCACCCGTCACCCACCATCCGTCAGGGAAACCTCAAGGTTGGGGTTGGGACAAGCCCGTCTCTTGAATGTGAAGTAAGAAGTATTTTATTTATTCCATTTCATTATATTTTGTCGAGCGTCATAAAGGATGACACATAAACCAAACTCTGGCATGGTTCGCCGGGTTTGGTTATGTAGCATTTTTTGTACTTCAGTGTTCTCGAGGTCCCTCCTGCAAGATTTTGAACATGTTTGTGAAACGTGGGAAGGATGTACTAAGCTACCATATGCTTGTATCGTCTATTCGATGTTTGTTAATGTTTATCTAAATGTGCTGATGAGTTTTTATGGTGTCCTGAATTTTTCCAGATGCTTAAAAGTTAAAGCATGGCACTTTGTCCCGGATTTCGTCGCTGAATCATTCTATTTGGTTAGTTTGTTGAGTTTCCATTAGATCTTTCCTTTAGTTGGCTGGAATGATTGATGCTTGAGGACTTTTCTCAGCTGCCTAAAGAAGAAGCAAGAAATCCTTTTGGTCAATGTAGCTTTAGGTAGTCCACATCCCCCCAATGCTAAGTCTTCTAAGAGTCTTTCTGTGCTGTTTCAACAGCTTCTAGATGTACGTTTGTTTCAAACGGAAAGTAGGAAGATGTTTGAAACGAAAAGGACTGCAGTACCTACCCAAAAGAAAAGGACTGCAATGCAATCTCAAATAACTAATGGCAGAAACCTAGACAAGTAGAAACAGAGAGCATAATGCAAGTAGGGTAGCAGAAAATTATGGGTGGCGATCAAGACACAAACTCATTTATCCGCTCAGATCCGTTCACTTAAACCAGGTATACAACAAGTGCAGGGACAAATTTGCCCATGCACTTGTTGCATACCTGGTTTGGGGAATAAGTGGTCTGTGATCGACTACAACAACTTCAAACAAGGACACCTGATGTTAACAGAGGAGAGTAAGTTTCAAAACGTGAGGAGAAAACATAGGACCCTGGGATTTCAATTTCAACGCATAACACCTCGTGGTTTACTTTTGATTATAATTAAGTTCAAACAGTGGTTCAGCTGTCTAAACAAATGGTTCCACATAGGACCCTGTGATTTCGAGTTCAACATATAGCACCCAGTGATGTACTTTTGGTTTTAATTGGGTCCTAACGGTGGTTCAACTGTCTATATTCGTATGTACATCTCACGTGTCTATTAATGAGGATTAGTTTTGACTAGTTGGGCAACATGTAGGCAACTCGTGCCAATCCGTAGAAATATGGGCGTGAGTTTAGTTTTTATAAAGACTATGGTGGATGCTGGTACAAAATTTTGAGCCTACGGAAAAGATGTGCCCAGCATGGGTAAAGAATTTTTAATGGTCGCTCTGCCCATGGAAAATTCGACCCAGTTTTCGTGTAAAAGGTTTTTTTTCCCTTCTTATAGGATTAAGCTTTGTAAGATTGTTTCAAGATTTTTGTTTTTTTTTTCCCTTTATTTTGTCCTAAAACTTTGCTTCTCTTGCGGGATTGAGAGGCCCTTCTGACCAAATCTTTCATGCTTTCTAATCTTTCATGTCTTCTCCCTTAAAAAAAAAAATTACCAATTTTTGGCCAACACCATAGCAACGCCTTCGCGACCTCCGGTCTCAGAGCTAGTGTGGTGGTTCATTAAGGGTGTCCCAGGCTCGGGTGGCCTGATTCTAGATCCGGTCGCACCCTGACAGAGCTACAATGAACATGCATCTCTTCTATCACCTTCTCTACCGCCGGAATCAATCTTCAAAACCAATCAAAAACTCGAGATTGATGGCAAGAAAGTCACCATCTAAGATCGCACCACTAGTGACACCTTTACCCTTCTGCGATGTGGTCACCCAAGGCCCAGATGGTGCAGTCTAGTGCAACGGTTTGGGT
>JAVXUP010003527.1:0-64287 GCA_033070095.1 Escallonia herrerae | reverse complement strand
TGGAGTGGAAAGAAGACAGCAAATTCTTTCCACATGTGTCCTACTTTCAAGCTCTGCTTGATAGTTTCTATCATGCTCTCATATTAAGAAAGCATCCCAGCCCCAAACATACACACACAATCCTAAGTAAATCAAAAGGGATGCATGTCGTTGTGTCTTGAGCATTGTATCTAGAAAATGATCTTAGAGCATAACTAAGGTTGATAGTGGGAATGGTCACTATATTGCGAAAAATATGTAGATAGTTGCTAGCGTTTAAATGGAGGAAGGCCTAAGATACATACCTACATCTCCACAGTGGCATGCCCTCCTTGGTATCCAGATGGTATATTTTGCACCGGTTTGCCAACCAACAAACGGGTGATCGAGCGGTACCACAACATGTATGGGCTAGAGTACCCTGCATCAACATATTCTCCTGCCGCCTCTATACTATATATAGTATATGCACGAGCATTCCACATGTCAATGTAGACACGATGTTTCAGCTCCCAGTCAGTGTTCGGGTGGCCCCGACGATCAATCTTATGAAGGACCTCACCACCAGTGTCACAATCACGGGGGATCACCTGCTTCATGCTATATTGTGGGCAAACACGGTCCGAGAAGTGCCACTCCACTCTTTCGAAGCAGATAAGCGGCGATCGAGTCATCCAAACATGCCTTCCGGTCAAGCAGTACTCCGGTAGCGAAGCTAAGTCATACGGTTGCCATATGAACTGCGGGATGTAAAAGGCATATGATTTAAACTAACATCACAACAAGCCAATTACATACTTATGTGCCACATGTGAATACTTAAGCACAAACCTCTGTTGACTTTAAATTGTCCAGCTGATCCCTATATCCCCTGAGACACTGTGATCCTACCTTGTCACTTTCCAGTGCTACAAGCCACCTGTCGATGTTATTTTCAAGTTTGGTTAACAAACATAAAAGGTGAAAGTAACCATAAAAGCATACAATTCCTATAGACTATGTTACTATCATAAGTATGAAAGTAACCATAGAAGCATACAATTCATGTGAAACTGTCCAACTGTGTCTTTTGTTAACCAGAAATAAGGGCTTACCTCCTACCCAAAGGGTCTCGAGGTAAAGGCTCAACTTCATGTGGCTGGGGAGGGCCTCCACCAGCAACAGGTGCATCACCAGCGGCCTCATTATGTTGTATGTCAACAGCAGCAGGTTGTGCCTGGTCCTTTACGGGGGGGACTCTTTCAGGGCCTCTTTCGGGACGCATGTTAGGGCACCTCTCCCAAGCCCATAACTATTATGCCAAGCATATTTTATAAAGAAGGATCAATGATAAGATATCGTATAGAAACAGCATTGAGATTAACACTTTAGCTTACCTGCAACAGAATTAGGGGTCCCCCAATCTCACATGCTGAACTCCTGCTTGCTCGACACATCTCACGGTACAAGTAAGCTAGAGCTGCACTACCCCAACTACGCCCACTCGCAGCATTAAGGTCTTGAAGCAAAGTTAAGTACATAAGAGGAACCCTAGCGCCAGATAGGTTTGGGAGTAAAACACCACCAATCAAGGCCAATATAAGAGCCCTGGCATGCTGTTGTACAATCTCATCATCTGAACCCTCTGGTAACACCATGAATTGATCCATCAGCCAACGAAGTTGTATTGACCCTCCACGTATGACCGTTTCAGGTGGTCTGACACCTAACCATATATGACAATACTCCTGCCACGCATCCGTGGAACGTGTAGTGTCAACACCTGTAACAGCATCACCGTCAACGGGTAGCCCAGACAACACTGCCACGTCCTGTAATGTAATTGCAGCCTCCCCAACACGAAGGTGAAATGTATGGGTCTCAAGCCGCCATCGCTCAACAAGTGCTGTGATGAAAGCATGATCAAGTCTAACCTCCATGATCCGGTAAAGCCCATAAAAACCAACTCGCACCAAGTACAACATGACACGCGCATGTGGCTCCATCCTTCGATTCCCACCGCGATTCCGAACTGTGGTCCTAGGGCTCGTCGGCATGTCAATACCTTATCAACCTACATGCATTTTCTATATCAGTTAAATTAAACATGAATAATTAAAGTTGATAACAAAATCAAGTACCTCTCTATTCCAGACACAACTAGAACGATGAGAATGTTGCAAATGTAGTACATGAGGATCGACGGGCCCTGGATTTACCAAATGCTCCACAATTTCCCCCTGTCTTGGTCCTTCATGTCTTAGTCCCTCCATCTCTACAAAAACCAATGCAAACTCTATGTTAATTAGCGTGAAAAAACACAATGCACGAAATAATAATAAACTGATTATTATCTTCATCTCGCTTTTCAAGCATTGTCACCTAATTTCAGTTTTGTCACCTAGTTCAAGTTTTATCACCTAATGTCTATTTTGTCACTTAATGCCGCTTACAATTCAAGGTTTGTCATCTATCTTTAGTTAGACATCAGCTGACATTTACAACAAACGGATGCACCGGACATCATTCAGATTTTCAGTGAGTTGTTAAGCTGTCCACTTAATAATCACAGCTGAATTTAAAGGGAGCAGCTTGATTTAATATCATGTCGTGGTCGTGACACACATACACAAACACACACACACACACAGGTGATGGTCTCCATATCATATAAGGCACTCTTATTAGTTTGGATACATCAAATGGATCAATGGTGGGAACAACTAAGTGTAGATGACTAATAGCTCACCTCACGTGTGTGCTTTCCAATAAGGGCCAAAAAACACCAACCATCCATCCACCATCCAATGCTATTTTGTTAATAACCAGCTTCTTTGCATCACTCACATGACACACAAGATTCTTTAAGTCATACGGCAAACAAAGCATGACAAAGACATAGAACCGTGGTGGGAACAACTACATGTAAATGATTCTCACCGTACTCATCAGCACTTTAGAGCATCATTTTCCCACTGTTCCTCAACATGTGAGAAGTAGTTCATAGCCATCTACCCCTGTGCTACATAATAGATTTCAGCAATTGGAGCAAGGAGAGGAGGATCAAACCAAAAATCAGGAAGGTTTGGAATCAACAAAGAAGACAGTGAGCAAGGAATGTGGCAACAAAACTGCTAATGGATGAACAAGAAAGAAAAGCAAGCAGTTCCCATGCTTGGAAGAGGGAAGGTACAAAATCTTCAAAAGTTTCAAAACTAAGTTCTGCAGAACAAGACATGACTTAAGCAAAACCAGATTTGGGATAAACAAAAAACAATTAGATGCTTTTACGAGCAACTTTGGTGTATTTGAGGAAAACTAAGTTCCATAGCTCCTTGTTTTCATGCTGGCTTTCTAGTTGACATATGGATATGTTCTAGCAAGAAGTCAATATTATAATGACTGAAAAGCTACATAAAGTGAAAATGGGGGGAACATTTAGCCAAGAGATTAGCTAGAAGCTCGATAGGAAGCTAAAATAATGAAGTTAGAGTAATACGGCATTTTCGGTGATGGTGGACATGTTGAAGGAAGTGGTATTATGGTGCATTACTGTTTATGACCATTACTTTGTACATAAGTTTGACCATAATATACAACGTAGACAATATTAACAAAAACAATGGGAGCCGACTCTTGTCAAGTGTCAAACGCTGTGGAGTGAGCTGTCTGCTTTGCATGACATGTACGCTTGTCGTGGCCAGTATTTCTGCATAATCCACAACGTTTCGGCTGCCGCTCTAGACGAATATCCATTTCATTGCGCAAACAGACTGATCTTGGTCGACCCTTCCCTCTATTTACAACAGGGGGCATGAATGTACGGCCGGTCCATTCTTCCCAGTAATCTGGATGCTCCAGTGGTTGAAACATTTCAGCCCATATCTTGCTATATTCCCTAAGCGAAAACCAGGCATTGATAAAAGCACAAGGATCTAGCTTTGCCACTGCACAACATGCTAGAACATGAGAACACGGGATTCCATATGTCGTCAACTTCCCGCATGTACATGTTTTATATTGAAGCCGCACAACCTGTGCATTTTGGCCGCGTTTATTTCTCACCAAAAAATCCCCCCGATCACCGGTCGTGTTATAAGGTTGCACAAACATAGAACCAATTTTCCTTTTCGCTTGTTGAAATGCAAGAATGACGGAAGGGACATAATGCATTTGATCTGCCATTGAGGCTGCCGCAAGGTTTCTTCTCAAATTAAAGTAATGTACACAACGGTGAAAAGAGGTTTGGACTAGTGCTGTGATAGGTAAGCCCCGAGATCCTTTCAAAACACTGTTAAATACTTCAGAGATGTTGGTCGTTATCATTCCAAAACATTTACCACCATCATGTGCAAGTGTCCATTGTTCAACGGGTATATCATCACACCACTTTTTTGCTTCTAACGAAAGATTTCGGACCTCTTCCATCAACTCGTTGAATTTGCGAACTTGAGTAGCCTTCCTAGCAGCCCAAATAAGCTTCTTCAGCTCCGAACTACTGAAGTTTTTTGTGAAATTGCTACGAATATGTCTCAAGCAGAACCGGTGATGGGCATAAGGTGGCTGCCATAACCGATTTTTCCTCACAGTGCTTAAGATACCGGGATGGCGATCTGAGATCAAGCAAATACACCTATCGCTTGGGACCACATAATCTCTAACATGCTGCAAAAACCAATTCCAGCTATCATGGTTCTCCCCTTCAACGATAGCAAATGCAAGCGGTAAGATTTGGTTGTTTCCATCGGCTGATACGGCAATTAACATGGTCCCTAAATACTTTCCATGAAGAAACGTGCCATCAATGCTAATAACAGGACGACAGAATCTAAATCCCATGATGCATGGCTTAAATGCCCAAAAAACTCGTTTAAAGCGTATTGCATTAGATTCTCCACAAGCTTTTGGATCATATTCGACAATGGTACCAGCATTATACTTTTGGATGGCAGCTAAAAATTTTGGCAATGCCCGATATGACTCTTCCCAATTCCCATACAAATCAGCAATAACCGCAACTTTGGCCTTCCACGCCTTTTTATATGAAACAGTGTATTCATATTTTTCCTTGACAGCTGCAATTAAAGAGCTAATTCTAACCATCGGATCAGCTTCAACTATATTGCGGACTGCTTCAGTAATCAGTCTATAGTTTACGTGGTGTTGGTCTTGGTTCAAGGCCTTCCTTAATGGACATGTGTGAGGTCCTTGATAGCGTGTAACTTCAAAATATTTATGGCTCTTCTTACATGTTGCACGGAGATAAAAATTGCACTCATTTGGAAACTTACATTTCAAAGCCACCATAGTTGGGATAGACTGCTTCACCTTGTAGATCAAGTTATGCTTGACGTGGTACCTTAAAATAGCCTTCACAAACTCGCTTTTATCCTTGAAAACTAGACCCACTCTTAACTCATCGGGCTCGGGATGCCATACTGTAGCATGATTGCTTTCAAGAGGACTTGTAATAACTGCAGCCGGTGCCCAATCAACGTCTGTGAAAAAATGCTCGTTAGGCTCGTATATGCGTCTATGAGCTTCTAGCTCAGTACTTATACCGTTACCATAATCCTCCCCATCGTCATCTTCATTTAGCCTATCCATGAATGCATCTTCTTTGCCTTTCGAATCTGTCCTCTCATGTTCATTATCCATATTAAAGGGTTCAATGATGGTTGATGCCTCATTCCCCAAGTCAATCATGTCATGCAGCGGTAAAAGCAAAGAGGAAACATGACCAGTCACACCTATACCCTGAGGTGTGACATTGGAAATCCTGCCACAAGAACTAGCTCTGATATCGTTGTCTACTGGAGATAAAATCGAACTTTGTGTGGCATGATCACCAATGTCCAACGAGGTTAGATCCCTTATGGGCGTGGACATGCTACGTTGCGGAGGAGATAGCCTGTCACAATTTGACACAAGATTCCGGGTAGAGGAACCATACCCCGTCACAATAGCCTCCATTTCAATAAATAACTCAATGGTGCTCAGCTGCGAGAATTGAGATTGGAGATCAAACATAGCTTCTACATCTCCATCATCCTCAATCGGTACTTTGATATAAAAGGTCTTATCACCGTTTCCAACCATCCGCGGATACCTACAATTCAACTTCAACCTGAAATGTTCTTTGTCCAATATTGTGCAGATACACAACTTATCCATCAAGAAATTAAATGTCCAGTTACCCTCCACCTTGATCAACTTCTTTGGTCCACAATCATATGCATAACCATCTGAATCGTCTATTGCATTTCCTCCCCAGTAGCACAGCAGCCTTACGGAAGGAGCCATGGTGAACCTTCAGCATTTGCATAGAAATATGATTAGGTTTTCTATACAAACTATGTGTCATAACTTCAAGCACGGTAAATCACGACAAGGATGAGGTTTGATTGGGGGGCGCACACGCCAAGCCACAAACAAAAAACACACGCACACAAAAACACACACACACACACACACGATGGACATATTCTAGCCTACAACTTATCAATCCATTTCTATATTGTTTCTTGCATCATAAAATGACTAAAGCTATTATATAAACATAACTAACTTACATTACAATTACATATACAACAAGATCAAAAAGCACAAACTCACCTAAGCGATGATTCGATGGTGTTCTATGTGGCAAATATCAACTATATATGCAGTGATCCGATAATTTCTGCATGGTGGCTAACTTATAATGCTCTCAGAAGGTAAGCACAAAGGGCTCAACAACAGAGTCAAACTAACGATTACGTGATATGAACATTGGTAAAGTCAATATCATCTCAAATTCCAAGTTAAGGTAGCTCCGACCTACTATCATGTTTTATTTCTTTTTAGATTAGATGTGGAGGTATTAAAAGCCGCCATCTTACTTCCACAAAGAGTGACCTCTCCTTAATACAAAAATGCAGCATGTTTGAGTCCATGTGATTTTCAAGTCCATGGTTAGTATACAAAACTCAACACTTAGAGAGGTCACAGTCGATCTGCCTTAAATCTGACTCAAGACGGTATAATTCTCTATCGCACCAAGGATTCTCGAGGATCCGATTCAAGAGAAGATGCGATAGACTGTGCACAAGCTATTGATTTCTAATTATCCTCAATTCTCCTATAACAAAGCTGGTACATGAGTTACATAGGTAAACTAAAGCTAAATTCAGCCAGCTCAAATGATGTCAGCCAGAATGATGTCAGCCAGCTGAAATCATTAAAGCTTTAGAGCTAAATTCAGCAAACTAGGATTAGGTATGATAGAATACAGAATATGCCTCCACCACGAGGTAATGAAGGTAAAGCTGCAGAATCACCTCATGCTAGCTTATCCATTGGAATAAACACTTCAATCACAGAGAAGTTCCCCAGCAACCTATTCCAAACTGAGATGCAGATTTTTAATGGTGCTTGTCAATCATGCACATATTTCTGAAATTCTGCTTAGTATTTGTATGCGGTGTCATTCCACCTTTGAGTTTGATCCTGGATGACCAATTTCTGTAAAATTCAAATTTACCGCTCATATTCTAATTGTTTGAATATCGGTTGTAACCAACCCTTAAAAAGGGGAAACACCAGGAAGAATGTATGTGAAATGTGAATCAGAAAATCTCTCTTCTGTCTCTATCATTTCTGAAGTTCTCTCTCTATCTCTCTTCCTCGTTCACTCCCCTTCTCTGTTCTTCAATTTTCAGCCCATCAATTCCATTAACCAAGCAACCATAACCTTGTTAAGCCATGGCCGTCTCGAGCTCGATATGTTATAACTTGCATCTCATTGTCACCCCAGAACCTCTAAGTACGATGCCGAATAAATGGTTGTTCGTCCATCCACCTGCACTACCACTAAAACAGCAAAGAAGACGACCAAACGATATCACTACTGGTCATAAATGACCAGCAGTAAAACTAGTGCACCACCACATAAACCAGTCCCTAAAAATAAGCACTACTAGAATGCTAAATCCCAGCAGACACAACCACTAACAATCTAAACCGACAAGCTGCCTCCGGCAAACACCAATTACCACCAAACACAACGTTAAAGGTACTTGGACAGGAAGAAGGAAGGGGGAAAACTGCCTAGATTGGAAGATATGAGGGATGGATAAAGTTTAAAAACACTACCGGCATGAACCAAAACCGTAAGAGATACTACCCTAACACTATAGAAAAACTAAAAGAGAGGGCAACTAGGTACTAGAGAGGGAATGCACGGGGTGGAGATGTACTTAGGCAGTTAAGTGACTTCATAATTAGGCATTTGGCTGGTGCATTTAACATGGCTGTCGGACTGATATCTACATCAGCAGTGGCGGAGCCAGAAGTTTTGCACGGGGTGGGCACCTAATTGATCAAAATAAAATATATAGTATATCCTAAACTTAATTACCACGACAATGTATTGAAACCAACAAACCGTTAACTCAAACGAGCATATCTCGAAATAGCACAATTGAAATCACCTGTTGGCCTATGTAAATTTGTGGATAACCCGTGCAAATTTAATTACACATTTTCTTTTTATAAAGCATGCGCTTTACTGGATCAAAATAGACTCTCCAAATTTTGTGTCGCACCTTTTGTCGAACAAATGGTGTGCAAGTATGAAAACAAGGAAATTAGGCAACAATCCTTTATTAACTTGTTAAGCCATTCAAATTTATTACACATGAGCCAACACCTAACAAGAACACCTGAATGAGAATACCGATGAATTTATACTTTTCAGTGAGATGCAATTTGATCAATATGATAAAAGTTTATATCTAAATAAAGAACCCACAAGCAACGCTACAACTTTTTCAATTAATCTGCAATGCTACAGTCTACTATGAACTAACAAAAATGCAAATGCAATATGCTACTAAGAACTAAAAAAAATCCGACAAAAGAGGCTGATATAACTCCAAAAACCAACATACGGATTCAGGTAAATGCAAGATTGGAAGATCACTATGGAACCTATGCAACCAAAAATGAAACAATACATATGTAATCCAAGAGAAATCCTCATCACGGTTTCATTCAAAGCTAGAAAAGGAAAAGGACAGTGAACCAAAGAAACATGGAGATGACTAAGATTTGGAGTGAGAGGAGATCAGATCGTGAGATGGCAACAGAAAAAGGTCAGAGCTGTATTTTAGTTCCATGTGTCGGATGCTGGTGATGCAATGGTCGACGGGTGGACAGTCAACAAGACTCCATCTTCATCCTTGGTAAATGGAAGGGCACAATTGTTGGTGTACTGTGAAATAGAGAAGGTTCCAAGGCAGCAGGTGGGCACGTGCCGCCTGTGCCCCTGCTGCCTCCGCTTCTGTACATCAGTATACAGCCTATATAAAGCCTAGAGGCATGGAGCAACTGAGGCATGGAGCAACTGAGGCATGGAGCAACAGTTCAACACCAACATCCGTTATCCATTGAGGCATTTCTTCAAACAGTTAGAGGACGACCGGACATGCCTAAACTATATAACATAAAAGCTAGCACGATTAACTTTCAATAACTAGGGTTATGGTTTCAACCATTGGTAGATAAAAAAACGCAGGATTAGAAGAGCTAGTGTAAAAAGTTTCAATCAAATTCAACGGTAATGGTAATTAGAGTTACATGTACCCAAAAGAAAGAAATCAAATAAATGCAAAATGGAATCAAAGTTTTCCCACCTTCGATCGGAGAAAATCTGTTTAATTAGCTCCATTCGGCTATCTTGATTCCAGGGGGAGATGAGCCTGAGCTAAGGGTGAGGCGAGAGAGCCCCTGCCGATTGCCGTCCGGCCGTCGGTGAATAGGTGTCTGGCCGTCTGGGTGAGAGTTTCAGAGAATAGGGCAGAGTCGCAAAGAGAGAGCCAGAGAGGCGATGGTGGTTGGAGACAGAGTCAGGCAGAGAGACATAGTAGGTGCAAAGAAAAAAAAATCTTCTTGAAGTTCAGGGGGAACAAGGAAGGAAGAAGGAAGAAGGAGGGAAAAAGGAAATCGTTTTCCCAGAAGGCAGAGTCCAAACGCGCGCCTTTTTTGTTTTTTCGTTTGTTTTATTTTGTTAAGTTTTGTTGGATTTTGAGAAATGAGGCTAAAATGGAAAAACAAATTTTTGAAAACGTGTTTTCAAAGGACATTTTCAACTCTAAAGTCGTGGTTTGGAACCGCGATTTCCCAAAATGTGGTATGCGGGTAAATAAGTTTGAAAATGGGGTAAACAGGTTATTAAGTTTTTAATTTATATTATTTAGGGAAAAAACTCTATGTATAGACCTATGTTCTTTTAATTTCTTCCAAAGTCTCCTCCTTATTCTCCCCATAACTCTTTATATCATTTCAAATCCCACATTTTCTTCCTAGGCTTTCCTTTGCAATATTAAAATAACTAAAATGAGATATCAGATATTTACATAATAAATTCTAATTTAACTATAACTTCTCGAGAGTCACTGGATTTTCATTATTGCACCAACTTTTTATTTGCAGCTATTGGTTTTATAAATTGTCGACGATAATAATGCTCAAGCCAATCGTCGCTAAGAAGTTAAAAGAACATCATTCATAGAAATTGTCGCTAAAGTAATAATGGCTGGCTAACCCTAGGTTCGGAGCATTACAGCTGGTCGGAGGACGCCACCTCTACTCTAATCGATGCCTGGGGCTGCCGCCACCTCAAGCTCAGTAGCATCAACCTCCAGCAGAAAGATTGGCAAGATGTGGCGAAGGCTGTCAACAGCCGTCACGACCACTTAAAAAGACCTTATGCATAAATTTACAGTGCAAGAATCGGATTGATGGGGAAGGGAAGAGAATGAGGGAGGGGTAGGAATTTGAGGAATACAAATTTTAGGGGTTTTAGAGTGGTGGAGGGCAAAATTATGGATTTAATGATTCGTACATGCATTTTAGACATTCATATAAGGATGAGGTTCGATGAAGGAAGATATTAAACTACATGTGAGTGAGTGTAATTTTTTAAAGATTGAGTGGGTGAGTGTAATAAATGTTAAACGTCATGTTAGTTCACTATACTTAACCCAAAATTTTAAAAGTGGGGATCCATCCTTTTTTTTAATCTCATTCCAGAAAGGGGGCTGTTAGAAAAATACATGTTCTTTGGTTGTAATCCACCTGTCTACTGAACATCACAACTGAACATCATAGACGGCTTAGATCTTTCTTTTTGTTAAAACCTCACCAAAATGCACTTGTAGGAGTCATTTATTATTTTTACCAAAATTCCCCTGCCCCTCCTTTTAGTTCAAAGAAAGACACTTCCAACAAACAGCCCTCGCAACAAGCGATTTGCAAGGGATTTTTTTTTCTCGTTTCTTTCGTCTGTTGGGACCCAATTGGATTGAATGTGTGATTTTTGTTAATTTTTATTGCATTGGGCGGCATTTGAGAATTGAGAATTGAGATTGTTGACGGAGGATGGGACCCAATTGGATTGAGATACTTGTTAGTTAGTGCAGACACGGACACCACGTCTGATCGACGGTGTCCGACATTTAAAAAATAAATATTTTAATAAATCAATTAACCCTAATTAATTAGCTCTAACGAGCCTAATTAGTTTTAATTAACCCTAAGAACCTAATGAAAATCAAAGTAGCTGTAATTACCCCAAATTAGCCAAAATGAACCCAATTACGCACATATTGATTATAGTAGCCTAATTAGTCGTAATTTGCACTAACATAACCCAATTAAGCCTAATTAGCGCTAATTAGGACTAATCAACACTACTCGGCACAATTAAACCCTAATTAGGACTAAATAACCGTAATTAGTCCTAATCAACCCTAATTAGCTATAATTATCCAAAACTAGCCCTCATTAACATTAATTAGCCCTAACATAACCCAATTAAGCCTAATTCGGACTAATCAGCACTACTCGGCACAATTAAACCCTAATTAGGACTGAATAATCCTAATTAGTCCTAATCAACCCTAATTAGCTATAGTTAATACTCGTAATTAATCCTAATAACACATTTAGCCCTAATTAGCCCTTGTCCTTCCCATAATTATTCCATATTGCCCAAAGAAGGTTCAATTACTCGTTGTTTACAAACCCTGCCTTCTTTATATTAGTTGTTGTTTTGAGAAGTCCATTGGCAACGAGATGGTTCAACTCGTTGCCAACGAATTCTATTTAATGTGGAATTGGTAACATATGTAACGATCTTTCTGCAGTTTTGATATTTCAGAAAGATTCTTGCATATGTTATCAATTTCTGAACGCATGCATGCATAGAAACCCTTAGTTCCCGTTCAAAGGTACTCATTAATGAGCCTTTGGATGTCCAGTTTGGACAATTTGGAAAAGCTAATTGTTTATAAAACAGTGTTTTGACTCATGCTTTGTGTTCTATGTCGTGGATATTTGGTACACGTTCTCGTGTGTTTCTCCGGGTGCATACAGATCTGGTTTTCTAACATCCGTCAAACCTTCTTGAGCAAGGTTAGATGAATGTTAGAACACCTAATCGATGTCGTGTACTTGGAGAAATGCGGGGAGGTGCTGCCGAATTTTTCACAGACATGGAACTAAGCATGAGTTAAAAACTGTTTTATAAACATGTGCTTTTCTGAATGGGATAGGACCACTACCTGTTGAAGAGTGGAGGGAAAATATGTAGACATGTTGTAACATTCATGCATTCATATTTACATCGGCAATGCCTAATCACTGGTCATAATTGAAGGTGGTATACAGTACGATAATTCAGTCGTCATGTCAGTCGATCGAAGTTGGATGAAAAGGAAGAATGCTGAAGATTTTGAGTGTCGCGTTGACGAATTTCTTGACTTCGCTTATGCGCATCCTGCACATGTTGACCTTGATAAGATAAGGTGTCCGTGCGGTAGATGTGAGTTGTTGCACTGGAGAAAAAGAATTGAAGTAAAATGGCATCTTCGTCGGTACGGTTTTATGGGTGGATACACAAGGTGGACGCAGCACGGGGAAACGATAGTATTGTCGTCCAACCCGACTAGTCAAACTGAAGTTAGGGAGGAGGCACGATATGATTACCGAGATATGATTATGGATGCTGGGCATGCTAATGTTGACTGGGGTGACGACAGTCCACAACCGCCGAACGAGGGGGCTCATCAGTTTTATGAGTTGTTGAGAGCTGCGGAAGAGCCGCTGTGGGATGGAGCTCCAAAACACACACGGCTGTCTGCGGTTAGTAGGTTATTACAGTTGAAATCAGACCACGGGCTGAGTGAGAAAGGTTTTAACGAGTTTGTTACCTTAATCAAAGAAATACTGCCCGAAAGTGAAAAGCTACCGCCGTCGTACTATGACGCGAAGAAGATGATGAGGAAACTTGGGTTGAGCTATGACCGGATAGATGCGTGCAATAACGATTGTGTGTTATTCTGGAAAGAGAATAAGGATTTGTCACGGTGTCCAGTATGTGATCATTCGAGGTACAAACCGGACAAAGGGAAGAAGAAAAACATTGCATGGAAGATATTGCGATATTTCTCGATCACACCACGGCTTCAGAGAATGTACTACTCCTCCAATACGGCTGAACATATGAGGGCTCACCGTGAGACTCGCAGCAACGATGCCGATGTGCTGACACACCCAGCTGATGGAGAGGCGTGGAAGGAGTTTGACCGCAGGCATCCAGTCTTTGCTCAGGAAGTTCAGAATGTTAGACTTGGTCTGGCAACCGATGGGTTCAACCCTTTCGGTCAGTCTACCATGCCTTACTCCTGTTGGCCTGTTATTATTGTCCCTTACAACCTTCCACCAGGCATGTGCATGAAGAAGCCGTATATGTTCTTGTCGTTGCTTATTCCGGGGCCGAAGAGCCCCGGTAAGGACATAGATGTGTATTTAAGGCCGTTGATTGATGAGTTAAAACAGTTATGGAATCATGGAGTCGAAACATATGATGCATCCCTTAAACAAAATTTTCAGATGAGGGCTGCTTTGATGTGGACTATACATGATTTCCCCGCATTGGGAATGACGTGTGGCTGGAGCACACATGGGAAGCTAGCATGCCCTGCTTGTATGGGCGTGAACCCCGGTCATACGTTAAAGCACGGCAGAAAGGCCTCGTGGTTCGGATGTCACCGTAAGCTTTTGCCACCGGGCCATCAGTTTCGTAGGCAGAAGGATAAATTTGACGGGACAATCGAGCGTGAGGTTGTCACACTGGACTACCCATCTGGTGAAGAAGTACTCTCACACCTGGAGGCACTTGATACTGACATACCACACGGTAAGGGTGTGCCGGATCAGAAGATTGCAGGGTTCGGGAAAGAGCACAACTGGAAAAAATTTTGTATCTTCTGGGAGTTAGCCTACTGGAGGACGCTCGTTATCCGAAACAACATGGATGTGATGCATATTGAGAAGAACGTTTTTGATAATGTGTTCAACACAGTGATGAATGTCAAGGGCAAATCGAAAGATCACCTTAAAGCGAGAAGGGATCTACAACAGTTGGGTGTACGCCGTGAATTGCATCCTCGGACAGTCAGTGGGAGGACCATACTTTCGAAAGCACCTTACTGTCTAGACAAGAAACAAGTGGAGAAGGTCTGTCAGTGGGTTAAGAATTTGAAGCTTCCGGATGGGTTTGCGTCCAACATATCTCGTTGTTGCAATGTATCGGAATGCAAGTTCCAAGGGATGAAGAGTCATGACTGCCACGTATTCATGGAGAGATTCATTCCTATTGCCTTCCGGGGACTGTTGCCACGGGTTGTTTGCGAGACTTTGACTGAATTATCTCATTTCTTTCGAGATATATGCTCTTCTACGATCCGGGTGAGTAACATGGAAGTGCTTGAGAAGAACATTGTGGTGACGATTTGCAAGCTGGAGAAAATCTTCCCACCTTCGTTCTTTGATTCAATGGAGCATCTGCCTGTTCACTTGGCATATGAAGCTAAGATGGGTGGACCCGTGCAATATCGGTGGATGTATCCCTTCGAGAGGTAATTCTTAAATTGTTACAGTTGTTCGTTTACACTTAATGCGACATCTGTTATCATTGATATTCCACCTAACTCGATTCGCTAAACTTCTAGGTTCATGTTCCATTTAAAGAAAAAAGTCCGTAATAAGGCTCGGGTTGAGGGCTCAATTGCGGAGGCTTACGTAATGGAAGAACTTGTAAACTTTTGTAGTCAATATTTCGGGCCTGATGTTGGTACAAGGTTAAATCAACTAGGCCGAAATGACCCCGGAGCAAGCACAAATTTGGAAGGGCAATTGTCAATATTCAAGCAGTCAGGGAGTCCGTTCGGCCGAACGTATACTCGATGGCTAACGGATGAAGAGTACAGTGCTGCAACAATATATGCCCTTCTAAATTGCGATGAAGTTTCGGCATTCGTTGAGTAAGTTAAAGTCTTAATTCACTTACATTGCTGTACATAATTGAAAGTGTGTGTTAAGTGAGTCAATTATATTGGTTTGCAGTGAGTTCGATGCGGAATCTTTAATCACTGATCCCGCTGGACTTGAATCTCATCGGAAATCACAATTTGTACAGTGGTTCAAAATCGTGTAAGATTGTTTAACGAAATTATATTATGTGTTATATACAGTTCTGTGGCCAATTAGTATACTGATTTATCCTTAATTTTTACCGTCATCTACAATAGGTTCAGTCAATGGATAGACCAGTGGCCTCCTGCTTGAAATTACTAGCCGAAGGCCCTAACAAACAAACATCCTGTTACGGAGGCTATATCATCAACGGGTTTAGGTTTAACGTAAAAGATGATGACCGAACAAAACAAACCCAAAACAGTGGAGTCTTGGTCAACGGCGACTGTTATGCCGAGAATTGCATGGATTTTTACGGAGAGCTAGATGAGATTGTTGAGCTAACATATCTGGGTTCCCAAAACCGCCTGGTAATGTTCAAGTGTACGTGGTTCGATGTCACATGCAGTAGAGGAATCCGTGTTAGCTCTCAAGGGATTGTAGATGTCAATGTCAAGTCAAGACTTGCATCAGACGAGCCCTTTGTGTTTGCTAGTCAAGCTGTACAAGTCTTTTACGCGGAGGACGTCGCCAATCCCAAATCTCATTGGTATACAACTATCAAGTCCAAGAAATTGCCCGTGACATATGACAGTGAGCTAGACTCCTTTCAAGCCGACCAACCACGTGTCTTGTTCCCTGTTGAGGTCAACAACGAGGAGGACGATCTTCCTCTTCCAACAACACTTCTTGTAGGAGAAGAAGTCGTAGATGATGACGCGGAAGACGTGGAAAGTGTTGGAGATGATGTGACCGAGTCTACTGATGAAGAGGATGAATTAGAAGATGAAGAGGACGACGAGTCCCACGAAGAAGAGGACGACGGGGAAAGTGATGAAGATGATTCGCAAACTGAAAATGATTGACTTGTAATGTTGTAACATCACGGGAAAAATGTAGTAGAACTTTTAGAACTTGGTGTTTAATGATGTGTTTTTGCACATCCGTTCATATGTATATATATAGCTATTGTGCCGATGATGATTTTTGCCAAATTATTGTTTTTAACGTGTTAATGTCTTTGTAATATATCTATATGAAGTCAGATATGGATAGGATACGGGCTATTCGTGGCCGGGCTGGACGCCGAGCTGCTTCCTCCCCGGTGGGTCCCACCTCGTCATTGCCTACTGATGACGAGGCACAGAGTGATCGCGGACAGCAGATGGGGCCCCAGCCCCAGCCCCAGCCCTAGCCGTCGCCGTCGCCCCAGCCCCAGCTCGAGCCGTCGCCCCAGCCCGACGCAGATTCATCCCACACGCGCGTGCATTCTCCATCTTCCGTGGGTTCTACCTCAGGTATAGTTGATAACGGTGTTTCGTACATTTTTGCTAGCCTTATATTTGAACTGTATTAATGTCTGTGTTTTGTAGGATCTCGACGAGGCCGTGGTCCGACACGCGGGGTACGCATCGACCCCCAGCGTAAACAGAGAGTTACGCTCACGCAGGAGGGCCTGTAAGTACTAAAAATATCACCTCATGCCTTATATTTAAAATTTTGGGGTGTTAATTTATATTTGAACTGTATTAATTTATTTATTTACTTCTTTGGCAGGATCCTGGAGAATCAGGCGAGGACGAAGATCGGCGTTCTTGTGAAGGGCCGATTCTTCGAGCCACGCCTGTACTGGAAGGACTGGGATGCCGCTGCGAGGGAGGCCCTATGGGAGGAGTGGCTGGTACGGTGAAGTATTTTTTTCAGCGTTAGTAAATGTTTAATTACAGTTTGTTTTATGTTGTTAATTTGTGTTATTGAATGCCTTACAGGAGGGGTTCACGTTTGACACGCCTCAGCAGCAGGTACTGGGGCAGCAGGCTTTCTTTGCCTACATCGGCAAGAATTACCGCCGATGGCTCCACGATGCACGGGACCGGGCGAAGAAGGCGCTGCCCGCGGGTGCCCCGATGACGGACATGACGAGATATCCCCCACATTGGATATCTCACCGTGTATGGGGGGAGATGATAGATCGGTGGGCTGCGGATCCAGGTTGGGACGCCAAGAGTAAGAGCGGGGCCGAGAACAGACAGAACAGAGATCCGACGCACACGGGGGGGTCGGTGCCACACGACATCGTCCGACACATGAACGCGGTCGAGCACCCGGATCTGGAGGAGGATGAGGTCGTAGCTCTGACCTATAATCAGACGCACGTGCGGAAGAAGGACAAGGACGAGGCGCACCGGGCGGGCGACTATATTTCAGATATTGCCCGGCGGATCGATGTGAGTCAATTTATTTAAGTTGTTAATGTTTTTTCTATCCTCAATGTCTGTTTCGTTAATTAATGCCCTAACATATCGTTAAACCACTATTTTTGCAGGCCTCGTATGAACAGCTAAGGGGGTCCGAGCAGCAGTCCGGACAGCCATCAGCGTCCACTAGTACGCCGGAGGTCGTGAATCGGCCGAAAGGCCGCATACGCGGCCTGCCTAGCACGACTGCTCGTGCCGTGATAGGAGCGTCCTCACCCCCTGCTGCCCCTCCACAGACACCGGCTCCTCGTCCTCAGTTGGACGACGAGGAGATCCAGCGCATTGCTACAGTGGTGGTGAGGATGATCAGGGAGCAGGGCACTGCTGGACAGGCCGAGCCGGCCCCGGATCAGCAGGATCCAGATCCGGGACTCGGCAACCCCTGATGAGCCCCTTCCCGTGCCCGTTCCTAGCTCCCCCCGCCCTCGGCGCTCGGCTTGTACTCTTCTCCTCTCTCCTAACTGGCTGTATGATTATATATATTTCTTTCTTATTAATTATTGTGCGTTGTTGTTGAGAATTGAAAATTGTATTACAGGTCTGGGTAATTGAAAAATAAAAAAAAATGACTTTTGGCGACGGATTAATTCCGTCGCTAAAAGTATTCCTACAATCAGTTATTTAGCGACGGAATATTCCGTCGCTAAATAAGTTGTTTAGCGACGGAATATTCCGTCGCTAAAATATTTTATCCGTCGCTAATTGGACAAAAAAGAAAATAAATTAAAATTCTAAAAATATAATTAGCGACGGAATATCCGTCGCTAATTAAAAATAAATCCGTCGGACAAAATGACATATTTAGCGACGGATTTAAAACATTCCGTCGCTAAACTATTAGTGACGGGCTTTTATACGAGGGATTTTTAGCGACGGTGAGTCCGTCGCTAATTCTTTTAGCGACGGATTTTGGGTTTTTAGCTACGGATTTTCCCGTCGCTAAAAGCCTGTTTTCTTGTAGTGATAGTTATATGTGAATAGACATTGAAAGATGTAGAAAATGTCCACAATAATTATCTGCTCAACACACGATGATTTTGATGATGCGTTTCTTCGGCCACACTTTTTATGATGTAAATCAAACTTACCACGGAAACTACATTTGAAAAAAAAAAATTAAATCAACTAAGGAAATATCAAGTGGGCACATGAAAGATACAATATCATCAGTTTAGGAACCTAAAAAAAGAAACATCACTCCCAAGAATCCAAAGCCATGAGAGTGCTGAGATTTATGGGCTTCATGTATTTGGGGGAGCCATTCATGATCTGTTGTACAATCAGCCTATTTGCTCTCTCAGATGGATGGAAGGCATCCCAAAATACGTACAAGTCCCTAATGGGGCACAAGTTGGATAGTGGTGTGCAAAGTCCGAGGCCGTTGTATCTTCCTTGTCCGCAACATGCTATCTTTGATGTAAGAAACCCTAACCAGACATAATAGAAGTCATAAAGTTATTGCTAAATTAGTAATTTAAGTTCTATTTATGTAGCAAGCTAATTGAGCTGGAAATATAACCCGGAAGGAATGTAATGATTTGCTCTGGTCATAAACACATCGTTTTCTAAGTACTTATGCGTTGTCTATAATAATGTCGTATAAATTCTTCCACGTATTCAAAGATTTTTCCCCTCTACTTTCGTGCCTCCCGTAAATGTGGACCCAAAGAAGCGCACGCGCGCGTGCACACACACACACACATACGTATGTGTGTGTGTAAAAAGTTCCAGTAGTGTATTAAACTTCATTAGTGGTGCATTATTTCTCTTCATTTTGTTTTTGCCACGGTAGTGACATCTAGCCATGTCTTGAGAGAAATTCTAAAAGGGGCCATTACAAGGCTGATGAGAGTCAAACACATGTCAAGCGCATGAGGTAGCTATTTATCGTATTTGGAGTTGGCAAGTTCTGTAATTGTAGAATTTTAAGCTCTAAATACCGCAATCTAAAAGCGGTTGAGTTAAATCCAAACTGATGTATGTCATTTAATTTCGAACCAAATACAACTGATATATGATTGGTTACTCCGCTTATTTTTTAGCTTTAAACCAAAATATATGGCATATGCATATGAGTATTGCCTAAATGCAGAAATGCTTAAATGGACGTGCAGTCACAAAGGAGGGACAAATTTGGAAATGAGATTTCTGCAACAAAGTTAGGATGGTTCCTGTAAAGGAAACGATGATGAAAAGATTAGAGACCATCATCCCAGACAGGTCAATCATATCCAATATGGGTTTTAGATGTCATACAAGAAGAAGTGATTTGTGTCAATTTCATGGTAACTCGAGATAGGGTTAGACAGAAGACAACTTGAGAATAATTAATAGGAAAAGACTTGATTGCTTGGAATCTACCAGTGAACATGTCTTTTGATAGAGAGAATGGAAGAAATGAAGCATGTAGTCGAGCCCAAGTAGTTAGGGACAAAGGCTTTGATGATAATAATGGTGGTGATGGTTGTGAAAATACGCACTAGACACTTGTTATCGTGGCAAATACGATACTTGTGCAAGAATGAAAAGAAAGATAATCTGAGGAGATGCATTGATAATTAGAAGTTGTCAATTTAAACTTTTAAAGGAAACCAAACATGGCCTCTTGAGTAGTTACCTTCTTTTTTCTTTCTTCCTGTTATTTTCATTTACTTTTGGTTTCTTTCTTCCTGTTATTTTCATTTACTTTTGGGCAATTTATTTAGTATATGCTTTTTAAAATTTAAAGGTGTGAGCCATACGTTAGTTACCTAGGATTTTACCTCAAAAGAGCCATAACAAACAATCTCTAGGTGTTAGCAGTGTGCATGGATGTTATCGATGAATGCGTATGATATGTTTGAAAGTTGATTAATTTAGGTTGAAACCAAATAGAGAATTTTTAAAATGCAACCAAACTGATTAACCTGTTGGGTTTGTTAGTTTGTTTGAAAACAAGTAAACTCATTTGTCTCACATTCCTACATTATTTAGAAATGGGTTTTGAAAAGTGTTTATAAGTGGAAAGGTGTTTTTACAATGTACTTGGTAGTAAGACTAGAGTGTGCTTGTTTCTATGCTACCCGCGTGCGGGTGCGTGAGTTAATTGCGTTATCGAGCGCACTTAGCATGCGGTCGCGAAAAACGTGATTTATTTTTAAAAAATATTTTATATTTTCAGATTAAAATAGTTTTACTGAAAAGTGCGACTTATTTAAATTCAAATTGAAAAGTGCAACGAGAATATTGAACAATTGGATTAATTTTTAATTATTTCTTTATGCTATCCAGATAATTGGATTTGACTTGAATGATGTTTAATCCAATCAAGCGAGGAAAAGGGCAGCTTGTAACGGATTAGTCCTTCAGTGCTCCCTAGTGGTGTAAGGACATCAGATGCAAATAATCGTGGCATATTATAACGACTCGCTGAAAAACAAAAAGAAGTTAGAAGTGCTAAACGTACCATATGCTTGAGGATTGCTGATGAAATCCATGTGCATCTCATTTGTATTTGCAGCAATGAAGACATTCCTGCCAATTTTACTATTGAGCCCGCTTAACGATTTCTCGAGCTGCGGGTTGAATAAGGCTGCAGCATGTTGCAGGTCACTCGCGCATTCGCCATTTCTACTGCGCATTGCCAACTCTGCTGGTACACAACCCAACGGTCCTGTACCAGTTACAAGAACCCTGCGAGCACCTTGTTCATATAGCCTCTGCAATATTCATATCGCAGAGATAATATTGGCGAATAGTATAAATCAGATTGAAGCTAATCTTTTGCCAAATTTATGCCTTCGTAAGTAGCTTCCAAAATAGTTATTTTAATGAACAATATTTAATTCCGGCAACCATAAACATTTTAACGTACTAAACGGGTGCAATGATCGGCCCGAACGCCAAAATATACCTACCATATTGAGTAAAAGCTTAAGTTTGTAGAACTACTATAAAGGCCTAATAAATATTAACTAGAGTCCCTTGCTATTGTAATAATGATTGTGCTTTAGTAGTTTTTTTTTGTCCCCATGGCACACCAATGCTTATTTGTAACCCGTAATACTGAAAAATGTAAAATCCACTTTCTCTTACACTCATGGTAATTGGAACACTTATAAGATACATCAGTGATGCTATGGCTATTATGCAATGGAGGAATGCGAACAAAAACTAAGCTGAAAGCCTGGAACCTTGTATCAGATGACTATTGTGTACTGTATTCTGGAAACTCAGAATCTGAGGGACATTTATTCTGGCAGTGTTCTTTCACTCAAGGTTTGTGGGGGTTGGTTATGAGCAAACTCTCACTGGATATAAAATTGAATTCATGGAAGGATATGCTTGAGTTTGCCAGCAAGAAGTTTTGAGGGAAGAGTTTCAAAGCAAAAATGTGCAAATTAGCAGTGGCTGTCACCTGTTATGGAATCTGGCAAGAAAGAAATGCAAGAATTTTCAACAATCAAGCAACTTCAATACAGGGGTGCATGTGTGTAATCCAACAATGGGTAAGGTATCGAACCTACAGTTGGGGAAAAGTTCCAGCAAGTGTCAAAAATGTAGACTTATGTACAGCTTGGGAAATTGATAAGAGGATTTTACTGTAGGAATGCATAGTAGGGGAAAGCATAGACACGTGGAAATGTAGCTTTATACATTGTGTACAGGATAATGGACAAATTGTAAATAGTTTTTGTGATTAATAATACATCTCTGGGACCTTTTACCCAAAAAAAAAGATACATCAGACTGACGCTCTAATATCCGGCGATAATTAAGGTGTGAACAAATATAAGAGAATTTGGATTTAGCTTTACCCTTAATCAAATAACTATGTAAAATGGTTGAAGGCCAAAAAGTATAAGAAGAGAGAAAGATATTAAAAAAAGGAAAGAAGTCCTTACCATTAGAATTTTCTGGTATTCTGCAATTAAATAGTTGATATAGTCTGGGAGAGAATACTGGCGAGACCTTGCAGAGAATGGCACCAAGTAGTAGTTGTTCACAAAATCATTGCCACCCAAGGTAATCAAAACCAGTGCTTGCTCTACAAGCCGTTTTGCCTCATCAGCTCCGACAAGAGCACTCACTCGTTGTTGGTATTGTTGGAAGTAGTCCAACTGTGAGTGTATCCGAATAATATTTACCTACGCACGCACCATTTCTTGGCTAAGCAATAATTGTTTGATGAGATATGACATGAAAAGGTATAGATTGTTGCAATTGATGCGATTGACGGGTTAGTACTTTAATAACGTGTCATATGTTACAACAAGCGACATTTAAAATAATTCAATCATTACAAGAAAGGTCTACAAAGTCTTTTAAGTTACTTTGCACCAAAATATCTACTTATTGTTGCACCTAGCACCATATATATGGCTTCACATCAAAGTGATTTTAGGACCTTTTTTTTTTTATCAAGGGTATTGTTGGTAAATTGTAGAAAAATTTGGTTCCTTCTTTTTTTAATTTTTTCTTTCTTTGTATCCAAAAATGTTTTTCCTTATTTTTTTAAACACATACAACCTTTTCTAATTTGCATTGAACATAAATGATAAGTGTAGGTTTTTGGCAGCCAATTAATTGCTTGAAACTCATAAATCTTACTTCCTCTGTCTCACATAATTTGATTGACTATTTTTTGCACATAGATTAAAAATTTAAGTGATATATTGTGTGTTTTCCATTCTACCCTTTAGTGAGAGGCGGGAAAGAAAGTGGGTTAGGAGAGAGAAAATGTGTTAGTAGAGTGTTAAATGTGGGGAGAGAGATGAACAAAAAGTATAAAGAGAATGGGCCAGGAGAGAGAAATGAGTTGATGGAGATGAGCAATATTTGTGGGATGGCCCAAAAAGAAAAGTTGATCAAATTATGTGGGACGGAGGAAGCAGCATCTCAGTAATTTTTGCTTAAGGAACACGTGAGAAGCTTGAAAATGAGGAAAAGAAGACCAACATGTGTAAATAGCTCTCTAAGAGAAGAAGTAAACCTGTGTCATCGATAGAAAGAGGGGCATATTAGTTTCGAGAAATTGGAATGTTGTTTAAAGTGGATAGCTATGTCCACAAGCTTCGGTCTATCAATAATTAGAGGGTGTGAAAACACATTTGGAGGTGGATGCAGATTCTATATATATATTGCATATCCATCAATTTTGGATCTAAATTGCAAGAGAAGAGGGTATGGAGAGTGGGTGGGAACTACCGTTGATTTTGGCTCAATTTTTTGAATATGTTGTGATGGGTGGTGCCGAGGGTAAATCAGTGAAGCTGGATGCATTCATGCAGTTACTTGGAGACAGTGGTGGGTATGCTGATTGGTGGCGGCATTGGATGGTGTGGATTGGTGAGTATAGTGGTGATGACAATTGTGGGTTTCGTGGTTGGCGGTCAGTTTGGTTGTGGTGGTGTTGGGTGCAATAGCGATAGTGATGGGTGATTGATGGCAGTTCTTGTTGGCTTGGTGATGGTAGTAGTGTTAGGTGTAATAATGGTGACAATTTGATGAAAGGAGGTGAAGGCTTTGTTCTGGCCGCACTCTGGCAGTTGGAAGAAAAGTCGTCATTAGAAGTTGTGGTGTGGTGAGTACGGTTCTGTTCGATTCGGGGGTCAAACCTTGGACCGAACCGTTAAGCATTGATTTGAAAAATTGTGAACCGACCAAAACACTATTGAATCGGTTTAAACAGTTCGGTTAATCGAATTGGATCGATTTGCGCCCATTGAAAAATGTTGTACCTTTGCACACCACTATTGGATCTAAATATAAAACAATTTGAAGTTATATTTTCTCTAAAGTTTATATAATCTTGTTACATTTGATATATAAGTAACTGTGTTAAAATATATATTACAATAAAAACTCAAGTATGCCTTTATGATTGATATATGAGAAATAATGACAAAATATAGAAGATCAGAGAAATTAGTCACCAATTTTTGTATTATAACTGCTCTCGTTAGTTTATTTTATTTTTTTAACTTTAAAGCTTTTGTTTATTTGAATTTGCTTACTACTATATATGCGAACATTATCAATGAATGGTAATAAAAAATAATGAACATACTATAGGTCGCTTTTGGTTCAGTTTGTGATTGGGTTCAAAAATGTAAAACGTAAATCGAACCGAACCAAAGTCGGTTTGAAAAATGTAAAACCGAACCGTTAAGATTTTTGGACGGTTTGGATTGGATCAGTTCGGTTTGATCGGTTTGAAATATTTGATGCTCAACCCTAAGTGTTGTGAAGTGTGTTTGAGAGAGAGAGAGAGAGAGAGAGAGAGATGGTTGCTGGCAATGGTGCACGGTGGAAATGTATTGACGGAGTTTTGTCGGTTAATCTGATGAAAGAAAAAAGAGAATATTTATAGATTATAAAAAATAAAGAAAAAGAAATTGTTGTCGTCTGTTAGCCATATCGGTTGTCATGTCATCACTCCAACTAAGAGTTCTACGGAAAAGAATAGTGTGGTGTCAGCTGGTGCAAAATACTTGAAATAAAATTATGGTGCTAAATATAATTTAAAAAACTTTGTGATGAGAGTCACTGTCACATGTAGACTTTGTAGTTCTCTCGTGACAACCCATCTTAGAAACGATTATATGTGACAATCTTATCACCATTTCAATAAATATTGCACAATTTCCTTAATGTTCAGAGTATTTTTTTATTCTAGTTCATCCACAACGTAAGATGTTTGACATATACCCTTATCCAAACTCATTTTAGAAAAACTCACGCATTAGAGAGAGCGTTAAGGGGAGAAGCGGAAGTAAAAGTTCTAGGTCACATGAAGTAATGTTTTGGTTAATGAGAAATGGAGAATATAAAGCATAGTTCTATGGTTATCATTGAAGTATCGTAAGAAAACATTACAGAAAGCGAGCTTGGGCAAATAGGCTAAAAAAACTAGGAGAGAGACGGAGTTGGATTTCTGAATAATAACAAAAGGGTCGCTATATGTAAACAGTCAAATTTCAGATAGAACAAGTAATTTAGGATCAAGATCCTCTTCTTTACAGCAGAGGTGCTATGCCCACAAAATGATGCTAGATGTATTTTAGCGACAAAAAATTATCACTATAAATTTCAGTAACAGCGAAAAACACTTTAAATGATAATCTTTTGTCTCTAAATGTTGTACAGCAGAGGATCTTAATCTAGTAATTCAAACCTTCGCATTTATTTTAAGTGAAGAAACTCCAATGCTGGCCCTCAAGTTTTTCATTGATATCAATTTAAGTCAGGAACTTTCAAATTTTCTAAAGATTTCGGCCGTTTCATATTTCCTACTGTCGTCGTCAAGAATGCTCTGTTTCAAATGATCGAGAAACCATCAGAGATTAGATTGCATACATATTCTTGAGAAAACTAGTACCACCAACCACCAGAGTTATCAATTAGAAATGTGACCTAATCTTTTATTGCAACATGCATGCAGGCAAAATCTGATTTTTTGAACTTACAAATTGCACTCCGGTGTCGTTAAGTATTCCAACTCCGGCAGAAGCAAAGTTGGCGCCAACAAGTAGCTTTTGCCCGGTGAGCTCCGGGCTCAAGTATGGTAACGTGGGTTCTGACGCAATGCTCTCACCTGACATTAGTTAGTTGTAACACTTTAGATTACTCATTCACACATACATAGATTATCACACGCATATCATCATTAAACATATATATATATATATATATATATATATATATATATATATATATATATATATATATATATATATATATATATATATATATATATATATGGTAAGTAAGTTTAAGAAACTGAACTGATTATGTCTGGAATGTTACGGCCGTTTGAAAAACGACCAGTGGGTCGGTGGGTAGGGTAATCAATGCCATAGGGTGGTGAGTCCGCACGGGCAGACGTAGCCAAGTAGTTGTTGTTCCCATTGTCCACCAGAGAGTCTCCGAACACAAAGAATGCACGAGGAGTCACTGGTGCTTGAGGAGGAGTGACAACACCTTGAACCGCTGCTAGAAGGCCGAGAACCACCCAAAGAGTAGTAACAGAAACCTGTGATGAGCTACCCATGGCAATGTCACCAAAGGAATAGATACAGAATCTGGTGTTGTGCTTTGCCAATACGAGATGGTTTATATATATGCATGACATCGTCACAAAGTCAATCTCCTGTGCCGCCACCACCACATGCATATGTGGCAGTTGTTGATTTTGAAAGTGATATAAAGCCTTACACGTAACAAAAGTTTTCACCAACTCAACTACATCTAGTTATTGACTCATAGCGCGCTAGGTGCCTCTCACACATGGTTCCATAGTTCACTTAATGCTTAACAAAAAATTTCAATGTTACTGATCTGTTCCTAAAAGATTCGTACTTATCTTGATGTAACTTTTTTCAAATTTTTTAGTTTTATTAAAATTTTTCATCTACATTTATGTGAATCACTCAAATTCACAAACGTTGAAAAGACCGGGTAGCGTTTAATAGTTAAATAAACATCATTTACAACTAAACGCTAACCTTTGATAGCCATGAAACATGCAATATCAAATTTCCCCATTTCCTACTCACTCGAGCTAAATTTTGATGGTATTTTGATAATAATGCATATAATCTCTTGAAAGATTGATAAGAGTTAAAATGAAAACCAGTTTAACATCGATGATACATGCATGAAAATGCACTCAAAGCATAGATCACGAGCATGGTTACATGGCCAGTAATTTTTTTTTTTTTTGCCCAAGATACGTGACGTTGTCATAACAATTTGATGAGGCTGTGATAGAATCAAAGATATGGCTCAACTATCAACGTTGAAAGGTTAAAGCTTTAGTCCAATAAGGTTTAAAGTTGATCTTCCTAAAGGAGACACTGATTCAAGGATTTTACAAATTTTCTATCTCCTACCCAAAAAAAAGAAGGGATTTTCCAATTTCAAATTTCCAATTCATACTGTCTTGACACATTTTGCATCCTTTTCTATCATTAAGTTCACTGTTATTACGAATTTGTCTTTGTAGGGTAATCCTCAAATAATTAAATAGGACAAGTTTAACCACTTTTGGTTTATGCTACCCACTCGCAGGCAATTTTCAGAACTTCCGTTTGGCTTATGTTACCTACAACTCTTTAAAACAGGGTATGAAAAGAATCTGAACAACCTATACTTGGTAGTTACCTACTTCCCCAAATCTTCACTCTTCCATTGTATGTTAAATTTCAGAAACATAATGTACATGAATGTTAAATCTTATGACCATAAGTTATGTGACATGGACTCGGTACGATGTCTGAATAGAATACGAGTATCGGATATGTATGATTTTCAAATTTCAGGACACGAGACAACATGACATGGCAAAATATTCCTATCGATTAGTATTACTTTTTCGTTACTCCTTTTGTTAACTTGATGTTTTATGCACATTTTTTTTTAATTCAAAATTGTATCATCTCAAAGCAATAACTAATTAAAGGCAACATTATAAGATAGTGCTCTCAGTGGGACATCCTATAAGATGTATCAAACACATATCCATATCTAAGTCCAAGTGTCGGCTATCCGACACGGGTGCTTCATACATTTTGAACTATCCATGTAACATAGATCATAAGCATGAGAGTTGAAATACTTGCAATAATTACTTTTCATTGAGGATTTTCCCAAAAAAAAAACTGAAGTTTAATTTTTTTGTGATTTATTAGGTTTGTGGCCCTATTAGAAAATCATAAGGCCGGTATTGCAAAATTGGGATTCATCAAATTGGATATAATAGGCTATATCAAAGGAGCTGTTACATCGCATGAGGGTACGGAGATGAGTGATGTTCAGGGACCGTGTTTATTGTGGAATATCTTGAGTTTGTTTTTTCTATTATTCTTATGGTTTCAAAATATTGTGTAGAATAATGAATGTGTAAGTCACCTTATCAGAAATAAAAATCACATAAAAATCAAAAGGATTGTTAAAGTGTTCATAATTTGCTTCTAGTAAAATTTGAATAGAATCAAAGGTGTAAAAGGGCAAAATAAGGCATGAGTTTAGAGACTTTACAAAATGAAAAAGACGCAAATAATGCAACTCTGCATTAATTGCTCTTTGCATTACTGATAGAGATAAGAGGCACATTTAGTTTGGTCATGGAAACGAAAGATACTCAGCATTGAGTACTCTTCCACTAGAGATTGGGATCTGGACAATAAACATGGGCTACTGTTGCATTTACTTCTCTTTAATCTCTAATTTGTTTTTTTACTATCACCTCAACATTAATTATACATCTAGAGGGTTTGACTCTATTCTACGTACCATGGCTTGTTCAAAATCATAAGTCGAGCCTCTTTCTTCTTCTTCCTTTTTTTTCTTGGTCTTGCTGGTCTATCCTTGTTATGCACTTTTGAATGCTTTTGGATCTTATCATTATTAAATATATAATGGTCAAGATATAATGCCACATCTTTGGTCAACCTGAGCGCATGCTCCAAATTACTTGCCCACCATCTTACCAAAATCACTCAATGTTGATATAAGCGCGGCCTCTTGTAGACATTCCATTGTTGTAGTTTATCTGATTTTTGGTCCAATCCAGCTAAATCTAGTCCAATTCAAATCCTGTACACTTTAGTCTATTTTTATAGTCAATTTACCTTTTTATTTTGGTTTGACCCCAAAATCTTTAAATGTGATATCAAATATTTATAGCTTTTATCTTTAGCGGTATTTGTAATTTGAGTTCGGCCTAAGAAACAATGTATGTCTTTTCAAAATGTGGTTAAACTTTTTGTAACGACCTGAACTTTTGATATGTTAATTGAGTACTTTGTCCGTCCCATATAATTTGATTAACTTTCATTTTTGGGCTGTCTCACAAAAAAATTTTATTTACAAATTAAGAAATATTCTGTATATACTTTTACATATTTACTCATTTTACGCTTTTTTTTATTATATACATTTCTTCACATTTAAATCTCCATCAACTCATTTTATCTCTTATGGCCCACTTTCTTACACTCTTTTATTAATTTCTCTCTCTATATGTGACACTCCACTAACTCATTTTCTCTCTCCTGACTCACTTTTTCCCCCTCCTCTAAAAGGTAGAATGAAAAACACACAATATATCACTTAAATCCTTAATCTACGTACTTGCAAAAAAAGTTGATCGAATTATGTTGAACGGAGAGAGTATAATTAATTGTCAAAAAAACCCTCAAAATGTCCAAATGTCTCCCATCTGGGTATTCAGAGCATCTAAACATAAGTCTCTAAAAGAAAACATCGATAAATGCCACACTGGCTTAAAAAAAGTAAATTGTCCTAAATTATTCCTGAAAGGAGTTTCAAAAATAAATTTAAATCAAAATACAACAAAGGCTACTTAACTGTCTATTACAATCTATTCGATAACAAATATAAAAGGAAAATTCTTCACTAAAAAGCTTCTTATTTAGCCATGCCTTATAATCTTTTGCATAATTCCCAACATTGGCTGATAACCTAAAGGTAGTTTTTTTTTTGGGTGTGTGTGTGTGTGTGTGGGGGGGGGGGGGGGGTGTTAGGGTTTTGCTCAGTAGAGATAATCATACAAACTCATCCACAGAGTACAAAACACGCTGTATTGATAACAATACTTAGAGTTGATAAAATACAACACCAAAGTGCATGACGGATACCAAAAACCAATGCACTGATTTTCAATTCAAAAACTAGAATAGCAATAAGATCAAATAGTTTATACTAGCAGATAATACAATGTCAAAGTAATCAATTGTCGTAGATAACTATATTTAGAATGGGTCAAAAGGTTTCAAGGCATTAAAGACAATACAAAATTAAGTTCGAAAAGACTCTACTAGTTCAAATAATAATATTCAAGATTTTAAAAAGACTCCAATAAAGTCAACAATACTTTAGATCAAATATTAGTCCACATACTCAACTAGTACAAGATGACTCTATATATAAAAAAAAACTAGTACAAGACGAAAATCATGGGAGCCATTCAGAAATGTGTCACACATGCCATCACTGATATGTGAGACAAGGTCCAGAATTTAAGATCATGATTTCTAACTCATCCCGTTGAGCTAACCCATGTTCCAATTTCACGTGACTAATTAAGTCAGATACAAATAAGTTGTACATACACTGTGATATGACTTACCAGAATATAAAAAATTATATCCAATTAATCTAAACACTAAGTATTTAAAGCCAAGAAAGTCATTCTCGTTCACATGATTCTACGCAAAATAATTTCATTTAAGGGCAACTTTAACAACAAAATATACAAATTCTAAGAAAACTAAACTTGAAAGTTGAAAAAGAGTCCTCAGTGTTTGCAAAATATTTAAGATCATCAAAAACTGATAAGAAATAACTGATAATCTGATATAGAGTAAGTCAGAGCCTTGATCTCCTCTAATTGCATAAATAATTACAAAGCCTTGATATCCTCAATAAATTTATATCAAAAGCCCTAAAATAAACATAGCCAAAAGTTTCTAGTGTTTCAACAATCGCAAAATAATTATATTGTGTGTTCCTTATTTTGTGTTCCTCACAAAATAATTATATTGTTTGTGCTGCTACTTGTTTGGAAGTGCTCATGGGGAGCAGTGGCGGAACCAGGATTTTACCCTAGGGGGTGCTAAAAATATATCGAAGTCAGTAATTTTTTTTATAAGTAAGTTGGTGTGCACTACCAACTTCTCCAACATGTTTTGAAATTTATCCTTCTTTCTCCAATCTTTAAAACCATGCTTAACAAAAGTACCACCACCCCTTGCTCCCCATGAGCACTTCCAAACAAGTAGCAGCACAAACAATATGCTTCATCTTTTGCTACACTTTACTCCAACCAACTCGAATAAATGTCGAACCAAGAAGAAACAAATCGATGAGACTGAATTCTGAATTATGTAAATGGAAAATTGTGGTGACGAGGTTGGCAAGGACCTTTCGACCGATACGGTTGTCGAACTTTATCTCAAGCATTAGGACCATAATCCAAAATATATGGACGCAACCCAGGATCCGCAATAAGCTCGCCAGAGTTGAACTCATCGCTAACTTTGCTTGAATGCCCAGAATGAACATCACGATGTACAATGGAGCCTTGTCCCCCACTCTTGGAATTGGAGACTCTTGAATAGTATCTTGATTTCTACACTCATTCTTATTAGACTGCAATAATTCTTCCAACTTTGCTTTCTTTTTAAAGAACTTTTCCATTCTGAACAAAAAAATTATTTTCAGTATCAATTATCAATCAAATAACCTAATTAATCAAAAATATTTTATTCTTTTATTTTTCCAGTCATGTTTCATTATCCCGTTAACCTAACTAATCTACTTTCAACCCATCATTCAACTAAATCACATATTCGATATCTTAATCTAATTGGGTCTCATCCTCCATCAACAATCTCAATTCTCAAGTGCTCAATGCACAATTAACAATCTAAAAGCATCAATTAATAATCTCAAGCTCAATTCTCAAATGCACAACTACTAACCTAAAATTATCAATCAAATAATCAATGCTCAAATGTGATAAAAGCTAAGGTAAAAATGGGCATATGAATATTTAACAACATATCCAATGGTCCAAGAAGGTGAGAATCGACATAAGTTAATATAAATAGAGAGAGACTCCAAACATATGAGTTTGATCATATTGGGCTTTTCCTTCTTGTGATTGTCAGAGAACTTGAGTTTGATATTGTAATGATGCATTAGATAAGTATGCATGCTAGGGGCATTGATATCTTCTTTGTTAAGAGATGTCTGTCTTTGTTAGTTACTTGGGTCCTGTTTTATAGGGTTTAAATACTCTTCTAGTGTCCTTATGATTTTATAGTGTTATTTTGTGTGGACGTGTTAGGTTATTAATTGAATCTCAAGTGGAAACACAATTTCTAATGCAAATGGTGTGGTGATTAGAGATGGTGCATTCTGACTTCTTGTTCAAACGATCTAAGAGGACTTAGAAAATATCCTCCGAGCTCTTTTGTCCAATGTTTTTTGATTTTTTGTGTTAATTTAACTAAGCACTTAGATCAATCTACTCCAACTCCTAGTTAAACCATGTGTATAAAATGTTGAAGATAGACAATTTACTTTCATCTTATTTATAAAAATAGTTCTTATACACGATGCCAAGGAAATAGGTTTGAAGATTACGTGGAGGTGCCATAAAGGATGCAGTCCAAATCTGCTGTCAAATATTCAGTAGTGGGACACAACAACGGTGGAACAAGGGCAGAAACCCAAACTTTTTAAATTAGAACCGAAAGAGAGGTAGTGCTGCGAAGGCGAAGGCACGAGGGTAAATACGTAGCGACTGTCACAGCTCAATGCTTAATTCTACGGTTAAGATCAAAGTCACGGTCTTATATGTTGTTCTCTCTAGAATTATCTAGCTTTGAAATTCTAAAGTGAGAAAGTGAGTTTTGCTATTGAGTTTGAAAATCCTTCAAATGAATTCTAAATTCTTGTATTTATGGGGGTTGAGATAATAATGTCATCAAGAGACATGTAGAGCTCCATGGAAGCAACACCTGACCTAAGGGGTACAACAAAAAGCCGGTGCTCAACGGAGTGTCGGATCATATATTCATCCTGCCTACGCTGCAAAGCTTTACACTATCTGTCTAGAAAGCTTGGCAAGCCACCGGTCAAAGCCCTTGCTGAGTCCTATAGGAACATTGAGAGACACAGAGAACCTGACATGTGAACTAGGTGTGATGCCCTTCGGAGACCTTTGCCTGTCTAGGAGTGACCCCGGGGATCATAGCTGGCAGCACAACATATATATTTGCTTATGCTCTACCATAGGAAAAGCATAAAATTTATACTAAGATCCTAATAGCACAATTACATTGGGTACTTGATTTCCACTCCAAAAGGCACATAGAGTCGTAAAGGAAAATATGCAAAGGGTACGAGCGTCATTCTAAAAATATAGCAGTAGATGATCACATATGTATGCAATACAAGTTTCTTTGTTTGGTTTTTGTGCTTTCTTTAGGTTGCTCATGTTCAATAATATCCATTTCTTGTAGAAGTTAATTTGTTTGCAAGAGTAACCAGAAAGAATGCTAATTTCCTTTGGAATTGATCGAAGCTTCTCTCGTAGAGAACTTTAAGCATCACAAAAAGGTTTTAGGTTATGTTTTTTGTGATCTGGAACCACAACCTGGAATGATGACCTAAAACAAAAAAAAGAGTGACTACCGAGTGGGATTCATCATAGTACATCTGTAGGGTAGAACTCTGAGAAAGCATGAAAACACAATGTGTATGTTTGTGGATAATTGTTTGCATTTCTGGGGGGGAGGTCTCATTTATATAGGCATGGGTATTAGAACCCTAGTAGAATTAGGAGTGACGATGGAGCCTTGTGCCTGATCTTTGAGGATCATGTTAGAGTTCCTTCAGAACCCTAATTTCCTGATAAAGTAACTACCAATCTTGCTGTTGACTTAAACTGCTTACTTGTCATAGATGACAGGTGCCCTCTGATGATTGGAAGCATGATTTTAGTGATATCATAATGCACCCCATTTTCTTAGCCAAAATGTTTGACTGAAAAGGTGCATTCTGGGTGTGTTGAAACATGCACCAAATTTTTGACTGACGTTGTACCCACTTATAAGGGTAGATTATATTTATCCCGATCTTCGTATCGACCAAATAGAGCTTATGGACACAAATAACTACTTTTTATTGTGTAATAGCATTTTAAAATTTTTCAGGCATTTTCTCAAAAAAATTTTAGACCTTAAAAGCACGAAATTGTGATTTTTAGGCTTTCTGCTTGGGCCTGCTGTTTGGCCAGTGGGCTTGGACATCCTATTTGGGAAGTTTGCTTTGGACGATTTGTTTGAAAAGCGGGCTCGGACGAGGGCCTGCTTGATCAAGGCCCTTTTTGGGCTTGAAGACTGGGAAGGCGTAGATTTTTCCTATTCTATTAGCGAGCCTCGACTCGGGCGTTCTTGGTCGCGTTTGCTTTGCAGGCAGCCTACTCTGGCTTGTTGCGTGGATGCTTATTTTGGACTTAAGCCTAATGGCTAGGAAATCACAGTATTGATGAACTCCTTATTAAAAAGTTAAGGAATTCTGCCCATGTTTGGGAAGGGAATTGAACCCCTGACCCTGTAGATGTAGAACATCTAGGAAGATGCTTGGGTTACTTGGCCATATGGGTAAAGCCCGAGCATAAATATTTTAAAAAATTTCAAAGCTTGAAAAACCCATAACTTCTTGCTCGAATGTCCTTATAAGGTGATTTTTTTTATTTAGGTACTTTTTTGAGTTCTATCCATCAAAAAACTATTTTAATCATCAAAAGAACTCAGTTGGGAGCTCTACCTAGGAAAACTTCTTCGATCTCCACACGAGAGGCAAACTCCCTAGAGCTCTACCCATGGGTTTTGCTTGAAAAAAGGTCTTGGAGCTTTACTCGGGCACTGTACAAGGGCATACTGCTCCGGCACTTTTCTCGAGAGTTTTAGGATACATAATTTTGTAAAGGTATTGCTCGAGCACTATGTTCGGACAAAATCATGCTCAGAAGAGTGCCAGAGACTTCATCTCTTGAAAGCTTTAAGACATGGAATTCCATAACGGTGTGTGCTTAGGTGTTCTGCTCAGACGGCCTTCGTGCTCGGATATGTGCTTGTGAAATGAACGGAGTGAAACAGATAGGTGGGCAAGGGGCTCAGACCTTAGCCGTGATGGTGAGAGCCCCCTGGTTGGTATTATTTGTTGATTGCTGGTGTCTTGTCATGATGGTGGCAGCGACACTACTGTTAGCCACAAAAGTGATCACTGTTGTCTTTGCGTAAAATGAGAGAAATCATGCATAGGTACGATTGCTGGCACATTTTCGAGTGCGTTGTGCTCAAACATATGCTAGAGTCTTAAGCTCTTGGGAACTTTAGGACATGGAATTCCACAAAGGTGTCTGCTTGGGCACTTTGCTCAGACAACGTCGTGCTCGGGTTGATGCCTTATACGTAAGCACATGGGAGCTTAAGGAGCTAAAATTCCATCATCATCATTTTCCAAGTATTTTAATGGCCCCAGAGGGGTTTTATGTTTGTATTTACACCTTTCTTTTGGAGGAAGTTCTTTGTGCAACTGTGTGGTTTTTAACTAAAGATTTTCCACGTGTTGCCTGTGTTAAATCTTTCACTAACTCTTATCATCAGCTAAGAGATGGCAAAATGGTCTTGCATTCTTGCTTGACCGGATTTTCAATTGCCAAAGAATGGTGGGGTGATGAAGTCCCACAAAGTACTTTGTCGTTTCACTAGCTAGAGCTTTGCTACATGGTATGGATAGAGCTTGGGCCCTATCTGATCACCTTTCGAGTGTTAATAGACCTCGCAAACAGATAAAACCGTTGGGTATTGGTAATATCCGGTCGGCTCTGAATAAATCAGATCGGGTAAAATTTATCCAGTTTTTTTCAGGTAGTTATTTTCAATTTGAGCACCCTAGCCTTGTGGGTCGGGTATTACCCGCGGATAAATGATTAAATTTTTGATTTTTTATTCTCAATAGTTGTTAGAACTATTTTCAGTTTCACCAAAAAATGATAAATTACAAAGTAAAAATTATATCAAATAACATGTTAAATAATGAATACCATAACACATTCCTGACCCACAATCTAAAATAAGATAATTAAATTTTAACAAAAATACAATCTCATTCCCCACCAACAATCCAAAATACAACAATTAAATTGTCACACAAATACGACATCATATGTTGTCGATCGACGATGGACTGGAAGATTCACGGCATAACTTCGAAGTAGTTTGGATGACAAGTGGCTTGGAAGATCTGTGGAGCAGTTTGGCAGATCCGTGGTGGCCTTGAAGCTTGAGGGGTCTGAGTGGCTGATGA
The DNA here is from genome assembly GCA_033070095.1 of Escallonia herrerae. Taxonomy (NCBI): domain Eukaryota; kingdom Viridiplantae; phylum Streptophyta; class Magnoliopsida; order Escalloniales; family Escalloniaceae; genus Escallonia; species Escallonia herrerae. The sequence continues at coordinate 27,664 of JAVXUP010003527.1, read as the reverse complement.
GTGGCGGTCGATGATAGCGATGGGCGATGGCCTTTAAAGAATAAGGTGGTTGACGGAGTGATTGTTGGCTGTCGCACCCAGTGACTGACAAGGTGGTCATCGTCAGTGGCCTTGATAAAGTGAGGGGGAAGATGGTGTGACAGTTGGCGATCGATCTCAAGTAAGGGGCGGCGACGGTAGAGAAGAAAGGGGTGATGGCGGCAGAGAGAGAAAAGAAATGTTCAGAAGAAAATGAAGTGTCTGTAACGCCCCGATTTTTTTTTTGGAACGTTAATACCAAATAAACAAAGTCAGAAAATCTCAAAATAGCAAAAAGTCTCCCATTTGAGTATTCAGAGCATCTACGAATAAGTCTCCAAGAAACATCAATAAATGCCACTCCGGCTTAAAACAATTACATTGATCTCAATTACTCCTACACGAGCTTCAAAATAAAATCTAAAGCAAAATCTATCGAAATTAAATATAAAAAGAAAATCCTTCCCTAAAAGCCTTCTTAATTAGCCATGCCTTATAATCCTTTGCACAGCTCCGAACACTGGCTGATAACCTGAAAGTAAGGGGGTGAGCACTAAGCCCAGTAAAGATAATCCAACGCACCCACCCACAGAGTACAAAGCACGCTATATCGATAATAATACTTGAAATTGATAAAGTACGATACCAAGGTACATGGCGAATACAAAAACCAATGCACTAATTTTCAATTCAGAAATCAGATTAGAAACAAGGTCAAATAGCTTGTAACAGCGGACAATACAATATTAAGTTCGAAACGTTTCCATAAGTTCTGATAATGATATCTTATGTTTCAAAAAGACTCTAGTGAATTCAATAATACTTAAGATAAGTTCGAAAATATCTTCAAATAGATCAGATATCAAAATCTAAATGTTCAATCAGAACAAAGACGAAGACCATGGGAGCCATTCAGAAATGTATCACGCGTGCCATCACTGACACGTGAGACAAGGTTCAGAAATTAAGATCGCGATCTCCAGCTCATCCCGCTGAGCTAGCCCACGTTCCAATCCACGTGGGTAAGTCGGAAATAGATAAGTCACATACACTGTGACATGGCTCGCCAGATTATAAAAACATATACCAAATCAACTTAATAAACACCAAAAGTTTGAAGCAGACTAAGTCATTTTTGTTCACGCGATTCTATGCAGAATAGTTTTATTTAAGGGCTAAATTCAACAATGAAATCAACAAATTCTAAGAAAACACAAAGCCTAAAAGTTAAAGAGGACTCGTTGCTGATTTTGTAATGTCTAAGTTCATCAAAAACCGATAAGAAACGAATAAGATGGAACAAGTCAAAGCAAGCTGATTTGCAGTGTCAAACAGCAACTTTTACACCGATGAATAACTTTCAAACTGAATTTGATCAGAAAATAGATAGATTCTGATAAAACACAAAACTAAGAAGTTTAAGAGGACTCTTTAAGGTTTCCAGATTTCCTAGAATCATGAAAAACCAATGAGAAACAAAGGAGATAGAACAAATCGAAATGGGCTGATTTACAGTGTCAAAAACAGAAAAGTCTGCACTGATAAATAATTTTTGAACTCAATTTTGACCAAGAACCAAACGGATTCTTATAAAACCTTAAACTAAAAAGTTGAAGCAGACTCTACAAGGATTTCAGAATGTCCAAGATCATTAAAAACCAATGAGAAACAAATAAGATACAGTAAATCGAAATTGGCTGACCTGAATTGGCAGAAATATAAGCATAACAATGTTTAGGTCTATTTTCTGAATATCGATCACTTGGAATTTCGATCATCCCAAAACTAAAAAGTTGTAGTGCACTGCTTGAGGTTTTCAAAAAGTGTAAAAATACTGAAATTGGACAAGGAACGAAAAAGTTACGGATTCTTGAATGTGCTACAAAGATTTACAACAAAAAGATCACGAATCTAAGTCAATAATCGAAAGTACAAAGAACTATTTAGCGTAAGGATCAAGAATGTAATTAGGGTTCTAAAGAATCAATAGATCTCTTTAAAGAATCAATCAGTTGATGAACGGATCGATAATCAGAATTCGGATGGGGTAAATGTGTGAGAAAACCTTACCTCAGTTGCGTAAATCAACTCCAAGTCTTGATCTCTTCAAACCAATTATATCAAAAACCCTCAATGTAATGACCAAAATCTGAAGAGTATTCTTCCTAGAGATTCTTTGGAGGCTCTTCTGAAGTTTGTGTGCTCCTAAGAATTATATTGCACATAAGTCATTAACCTAAAAGGAATGTAATTATATTCCTAACACAATAAGAATTGCAAAATACCCATTATGTCCCAAAATTCTCTAACTTTATAAATGGGTCAAACTAAAGCCCAAATTTAAATTGGGTCATCTAATCCCAAATGTATAACTCACTTTCTAGCAAGAAAATTTTAAATTGATTTTTAGGCTCACTATTTAATTCAAACTCACAATACATTCTAATTCATACTTACACAAGTATCCTGATAAAAAATAAATAAAGAAAAATCTGGAGTGTTACAGTTGGGGACTCAACCCATAGGGCACAAAAATGTGTCTTTATATATACATGAAATCTGGGTAAACTGGGTAACCTGTTACCCGACCCAACCAGGCCCAAAAATCACGGTACGATTCGAGTACGTGCCTGATTTCAACAGGTCTCTCATATATGTAACCCACTACAAGAAAAGACATTTTTTGCGATGGATTTTTAGAGATGGAAGGTATTCCGTTGCTAAAAGGTCTTTAAGCGACGGAAGACCGTCGTTAAAAGTTTTGCTGACGACATTTGCCAGCTGATTCTTAGAAAATTAGTATTTTTTGAGGGTTTTTTAAATTATTTAAGCGAAGGAATAAAACTGTCGCTAAAAATTCTGTCAGTAAAAGTCTTTATAATAAGACCTTTACTAACGGACCTTTTAAAGATGGTGTTATTCCGTCGCTAAAGGTCCTCGATTTAAACCACCAGATCTGGTTTCTTTCTCTCTAAAATTCTTCTCTCACCCACCCACCGCCGTTCTCACTTCCGGTGACCCTCCTCCGGTGACACCCCTGTCCTCCCTCCGACTCCGCGCCACCAAGCCATCCACTGCCGCCGCGCCACCAAGCCCTCTATTACTGTCGGGCCACCAAGTCTTCCACTTCTGCCGTGCCACCAACGCCGCGGCCGCCACACCCACCTCAAGTCACTATTACCTGTCTAGATTATTAGAAAGAAAGTCCACTCCACTATTACCTGTCTAGATTATCAGTAGGAAGACTAAATTAAACCAATTTAATTCATCTTATTTTGATTCTACTCATAGGACTTTCTCTTGATTTGCCTTTAGAGTAGTTCATACTTAGCATGCTTAGCTTTTCTCATGATTCCTAATATGCTTCATCATAATATCAAAATTGTGCTCCACATTTAGGTCAATGGCCTTTTAATGCTATGTTTAACTTTGTCTATTTCTTTTATTGGAGCCATTCGAGTTCTTAGAAAAGGGTGTTTGTGTGCTTGAATGAGTGTGTCATGCATGGGTGTGTGTGTTGGGCAAATAAAGGAAGCTACTGCCATGAGGCAGTAGCTGTGTTAGGGCCAGTGTGTGTGTGTGTAGTTTTGTTGCGTGTTAGTGGGAAGGGGCTACAGGGTTTAAAGAGAAAAATGGCTGTGAGGATATGTGGGTTTGGAGGGAGAGAGGCTGTCATAGGTAGCCTATATGTTGGTGTTTCTATGTGTGTGCATGTGTTTGGATGTCTTGTGCACCTTGTTGAGTGTTTTGAGTGGTGTGTGAGTTGTGTTTTGAAGTGGGTGTGGCTGTGTGAGTGGTGTAGCATTGTTGGGCTCTGTGAGTTGGTTCTTTGTGTGGTGAGTTTTGCGTGATGTAGTGTATGTGTGTGTAAAATGGGTGAAAACTAGTGAGTATGCGTGTGTTTATGTGTGGGTGAGTGCAAGGCAGCGTGTAAGTATGTGTACTGTGTGCTTGTGTGGTTGTGCATGTGGGCAAGGCAATTCTTGTATGGAATGAGGAGAGGCCTTAGAAATTAAGAGACCAAATAAGAAATTCTGTTCAAGCTATCAGGGTATATGCTTTACTATAGACTAATGAACCTCGGCGGTATTGTGCACGTATTAAGACAATATGTTAACAACAACTACACCGTCTGGACGAGTGAGGGTGAGATATTGTGGTGCACTGACAATGGACTGAAATTTGGTAGGATCAGAGAATGGAACGCCCCTTTCTTTTGACAAAAGGTGGAAGTAGAAATAGCGGTTTGGACTAGTTTAGCGTTAAACATAGTTTATATATGTAGCAAGTCAATAATGCACTTATGTTGCAACAAATAAGACTTGAAGGTTCAATACAGAGAAAGTAGGCCAAGGATCCGAGATCATTAATTGAAAACTACTTGGCAAGAGAATGAATGAGACGAGTAATTGCAAGAACCTAAATGACAAGTATTGTATCAACGCACATAAGAACCTAAATGACCGAGTCCTATGAAACATATGCAAAAAGAAAGTGTTGATTTGGTGCGAAGAAATTAATAGAGAAAACCAGGCACGTGGTTCTTACTTTAAACCATGGAGAGAACAACGTTGAGAGTTGCTTCTTAGATGCACAAGACGTGGTTTGACTAATGCATCCTAAGATAGAGTGTCTGATTAAACATTCATAAACAGTGCAGCAGTATGTGGTTCTCTACATTATCTTAGATCATGTGCCTATTTTTGCTAGAGATTAAGGCGGTAGAGAATTATTTGATGCTGATATACTTAACTGTGCATGGTTCTCTATCTACTTTGTAATCGACAATTCTAATTGTTAGACTTCTTTATATCAATTTTCTTTCTTTATATAGTTTTGTTAACTGTGCATTGAGCATTTGAAAATTGAAAATTGAGAATTGAGATTGTTGACTGTGCATTGAGCATTTGAGAATTGAGATTGTTGACTGGGATAATTACCGAGGTATGATTATGGATGCTGGGCATGCTAATGTTGACTGGAGTGACGACCGCGGCGACGACAGTCCCAATAGCCAAACGAGGGGGCTCATTATGAGTTATTGAGAGACGCGAAAGAGCCGTTGTGGGATGGAGCTCCGAAACACACACGGTTGTCTGCGGATAGCAGGTTATTACAGTTGAAATCAGACCATGGGTTGAGTGAGAAAGGATTTAACGAGTTTGTTACTTTAATCAAAGAAATTTTGCCTGAAAGTGAAAAGCTATCCTTGTCGTACTATGACGCGAAGAAGATGATGAGGAAACTTGGGTTGAGCTATGAATGGATAGATACGTGCAATAACGATTGTGTATTGTTCTAGAAAGAGAATAAGGACTTGACACGGTGTCCAGTATGTGATCATTCGAGGTACAAACCGGAAAAAAGGAAGAAGAAAAACATGCATGGAAGGTATTGCGATATTTTTCAGTTATACCAAGGCTTCAGAGAATGTACTACTCCTCCAATACGGCTGAACATATGAGGGCTCATTGTGAGACTCGTAGTAACGATGCCGATGTGCTGACACACCCAGCTAATGGAGAGGCATGGAAGGAGTTTGACTGCAGGCATCTAATATTTACTCAGGAAGTTCAGAATGTTAGACTTGGTCTGGAAACCGATTGGTTCAACCCATTCGTTCAGTCTAGCACGCCTTACTCCACATGGCCTGTTATTATTGTCCCGTACAACCTTCCACCAGGCATATGCATGAAGAAGCCGTTCGTGTTTTTGTCGTTGCTTATTCCTGGGCCGAAGAGTCCCGGCAAGGACATGTACAGGGGCATTAAAGCGGTGGCTGGATACACCGGAGGTTATCAATCTGCCGAAAGGCCCACGGCCTGCCTAGCACGACTGTGCGTGCCATGATTGGAACGTCCCCGCCCCCTCGCTGCCCCTTTATAGACACAGGCACCGGCTGCACAGTGACTGTTGGATGAGGACGAGATCCGCTCATTGATACAGAGGTATTCAAGATGATCAGGGCGCAGGATCAGGTATAAACACCATATGCATTTATTAAATGCTTGAAATTACGAGGGCTTTCGAGATTAATGCGTTCGCGACTTTACATGCAGGGCACTGCTGCTGGACATGCCGAGCTGGTTGCGGATCAGCAGGATCCAGATCCGGGACTCGCTAACCCCTGATGAGCCCCCTCTCATGTCCTCCCAGCTTGTACTCCCCTCCGGCTCTCGTGCCCTCCTGGCTTGTACTCCCCTCCCCTATTCTATTGTATCCGGCTCCCGTGTCCTCCTGAACTACATGTACATTTTATTTTTCATTATAGTAAATATTTTTTCAAGCTATATAGTTGTTTGTGTTTGTTTTAGGGTTAAATAATTGCTGATGGATCAGCAATTCAACAATTATTTAACCATAATGTGCATTTGGGGGATTGTGCCTTGTTGTTGAGAACTTGAATTTGTAATTACAGGTTTGGGCATTAAAAAATAAAAAAAATTAATTTTTTTTACTTTTAGCGACGGATTTATTCCATTGCTAAAGAGTATTCCTAAAGCTCCACTTTTAGCGACGGAAACGTCTCTAAAAAGTGAACCTTAAACAACGGAATTTCCGTCGCTAAAAATAATATTCCGTAGCTAAATATTTAACATAATAAATTATTTTCAAAAAAATAAATTAAAATACTAAAAATACATTTAGCAACGAAACATTCGTCGCTCATGTATAAAAATTCCGTCTTTGAAAGTCTACTATTAGGCAACGGATATTGGAATTCCGTCGCAAAACTTCTAGCGACGGGTTTTCCGTCGCTAAAAGCTTTTACCGACTGATGTTATGCTTTTAGTGACGGATCTCCCCGTCGCTAAAAGCCTTATTTCTTGTAGTGCTTGTACCTGGGTTTTTTGGGATGAATTGTGTAGTCTATAGGTATGGGCAAAAAATTGCTAGGTCTAGGTGTTAATGTACCAACATGAAGCCATCTGTTTCACTGGCACCTGTCCGAGTCCAAGCATGAGAGGTATATGCAAATACACCAACTTATCCTGAAATAGACTTATCTTTTGCAGTGAAACTGGGGTTTTTATGAATGTTTCTCGGGCACTCTGCTTGGATGGCATTGTGCTCGGGTTGACCCCTTATAGTTAAGCCTTTGGGAGCTTAAGGAGCTAGAATTCCGTTGGCATTATTTTCTAAGTATTTTGATGCCCCCTAAGGGTTTTATGTGTGTATTTTACACCTTTCCGTTGGAGGGAGATTTTTATGTAAGAGTTAATTACTTAGTTGACTGCAACACTATTACGCAAATATAGATTCGTCACTGGACTTCTGTTTGAGTCAAAGTGACCACCACTAAACTCTGAAATTCATTTTAATTAGGTCACTCCGTCATTTACACAGGGGTATATCGGTCATTTTACCCAATTCTTTTCTCAATTTCCCTCTTCTTTCTCTCTTTCCCCTTCCCTTTTCTTCTTTCCCTCTCCGTCTCACAGGCACCGTCACACACAACTCCCCCCATCACACAATCATCCACACCCACCCACACACACACACAAGAAAAAAAAAGAAAGAATCTGTCACACACACACACACACACACACACGCGCGCCCGCGCGTGAGCGAGCGAGCACATACACACACGCGCGCGCGCGCGTGAGCGAGCGAGCACATACACACACATACACAAAATACCACTGTTACACACACACGCGCGCGCGTGCACACACACACACACACATAGAGTCGTGACACCCCCCACCCACACACGCAAAACACTGTGTGTTGTGTATGTGTTGTGCGTAGGGGTGGGTTGGGGGTGTCACGATATTGTGTGCACTTGTGTAGAATGGTATGTATATTAGGGGGATGAATATGTGTGTGTGTGTGTGTGTGAGAGAGAGAGAGAGAGAGAGAGAGAGAGAGAGAGAAATTGTGTTGTGTGTGCGGGTTGTGTTTATGTTTTGTGTATGTGTGTGTGACAATGTATATGTGGGTGTGGGTGTGTGTGTGAGAGAGAGAAATTGTGTTTGTCTGTGTGTTTTGTGTTTATGTTTGTGTGTGTGTGTGTGCGTGTGTGTGTACGTGTGCAGCTATGTGTGTATGCGTGTGACTGTGTGTGCGCGTGTGTGACTGTGTATGTGTGTGTGACATTGTGTGGAGATGAGAAATGACAGTGTATGTGTGTGTGTGGGGGGGGGGGGGTGTGACTGTGTGCATGCATGTGTGTGTATGGATGAGTGTTACTATGTGTGTATGTTTGCGTGCGTGCGCACTCGTGAAGAAGAAAAAGTAAAAAGAAAGAAGAAGGTGAACAATGAAAAGACGGTTTCACCCATAAATTAACGGACTTAGATTGGAACGGTTTTCAGACTTTGGTGACCACTTTGACACAAATCAAAGTCCATTAACCAAATTTGAATTTGTCTAATAGTACAGTGGTCAACTGAGTAGTTAATTTTAAAATAAATGTAGACCTAGAAAGGAAAAATATAGAAAGCATGCCAGAGCATATCCAAAACAAATAACTCGGTAAAGTGATGACCATCACTTTGAAGAAATGGAAGACGAATGCAGATTGTCAGTATTTAGGTGTGGCATATTTATGGATAACCGGAGGCTGATGCTAATAGACGCATCAAATTCCCAGCTCTCGTACAAGAGCGAGAACCACTCGTTGCAAGGAAAGGCAACTTAGAGCGACACCATCAAGGAAAACGTCTTTAATCTTTTAAATCATGCATATTAGGGTAAACACCAATATGTAAGGATGTCAATTCGTGGGTTAAGTTAGAGCCCCGCCCCGCCATACATGGTATCTGTTTGGGAAGCTCTAAATGGATATTGGATACATTGAGGATCTAAAAAATTAGGGATATACAAATTTTCATAGACCAGATAGAATTTCATAAACTTAACATACTTACATGTTTTTCTTCGGTCTCTCTCTCTCTCTCTCTCACTCACTCTCTCTGTCTCTCTCTCTCTCTCTCACACACACACACACACACACGAGCGCACATACACGCACACACATACAAAAGTTGCCAAGTAGTAGCCACCACTGAAAGCCGCCTGCCTCTGCCTTCTGTTGGCGGCTAATGCCGCTGTTGGCTGCTTGCCACTTAAAAATTCCAGTAGCCATCGCCAGTAGCCGTTGCTGTTGAAAACTTTGGAAACCACCACCGCCGCCATCTAGCAGCTGTAGCCACCTCCGCCCACCACCACTACCGGAATTAGAAAATTGCTTTGTGAAAAAATATGACTAGTTTCAAATCTTAAAACTAAACGGATTGACCTGTATAAAATCGGGTTAATGTGTCAGTATCTAGGAAACACGACACCTCATATGCGTTGAGGTATGGTACTCGACACCTATCGACGCCTCGACACCTACTGACCCCCCGACACCTGACCAGCACCTCCGGACATGTGTCAGACACTCTCACTGATGTCCAAATTTTTCCTTAAATCTTTTCTTAGATATCAGACACTGTGTTAGACACTTTTTGAAGAAGTGTCAAAACTTATAGGTTCATAATACAATTATAAACTTATACTGGGGTGTGCATGATAATTGATAAGTCTGGGGTTCTTTTAAAAACAAAACTTTTAGCAAGCCCAATCTTCTCCTGCGTGCTTAATCAAGAGAAAAGAACGAAGCAAACGATAGCCAAACTGGTCGCCGGAGAATCTCGCCGCCGTCGCCGGATTTTAGGAACAATTTATTTATTTTTGTCTATTCCCTTTCTTTTTTTCCTTCTCTTTTGTTATCGAAAGCATCCAAGTTTTCAAGCCTCGATTCTTTTATACTTTCTTATTCCCTTTTTATTTATGTATTATGTTTTGAACTACTTTGAGAGGATATTGGTGAATTAGTTTTGCTATGCGATTTGGTCGTGGTGTTTGGAATTAGAGGAATCGATTGCTGAAAATGAAAATGATAAACATACACAAACATGGCGAAAATAGTATATCTTTTGCACCCCCTGGAGAGAAATCCTGATTCCGCCACTGGATGTTGTGGTCGGTATTGGTGTCGGAAGCGAAGTTTGTGCTACTTAAGGTAGGTTGGATCTAATTGAAATGGGATGAGGTGGGGCGGGATGAGTTAAATCAAAGATGGAGAGAGGCGCTCTATATTGCCATCCTTACCGGTAGTCTCTGAGTTTGTCACATTGACAAGCGTAAGCAGAAGGCCTGTCAAATGAGTTGTTCAATGCAACAATAGGATCAAGATCCTCTACTGTACAACAGCGGTGCTGTATCGTATTTAGCGACAAAAAATTTCTGTAAAAATATTTTGTCGCTATTACTGAAATTCGTAATGATAATTTTTTGTCCTTAAAAATTATTTAGCGCAAGTTTTTTGTTTCAGAGCCCCTGCCGAAAGTTCCTCAATTTGGTAATTCAGCCAATGATATATAGGCAGTTTAGCAAAATAAAAATGTAAAGCATGGAAAACCTCAGTCACCTTCACAAATTGGTTGGTTCTCCCTCGTCCTCCTCCTCGAACATCAAAATGCCCTAAAACCGCGAAGAACTGAATTCGGCCAATTTGAATCGCAGGATTAAGGTCGTAATATCCCGGAAAGCTCAAGCCATAACGTATCAATGCCATCGGCCAAAAGAAATCCCGAAGAGAAGACTGTTCGTCGCAACAAGTACACGTTCTTTATCTCTTCCTGTTTATAGCTTCAGCACTTTAAATTTCTTAATTTTCAGCTGTGACGAATTAGATTTACGCGACATAAGAATGAGTACTTTAATTTGTTTTATTTGTAAGAAAATTAACAAGTATTTTTATAGATGAAAAATGTTACTTGTTATTGTTATCATTGAGAGTCGAGTTTGTATGCCTTTTCATCTCTAGCTCGTTTCAATTCTTCCTAAGGGGTTGAAATGCATAATTTTCTGCTGTGTCATGACCAATTTTGTTTTTCTAGACGTTGGAGGAGTACTTTTTATTTTTTGAAGAGTCGTAATAGCACTTTGTATAAGGATCAGAGTTGTGGAATATTAGTGTTGGTACTTGGATGATGTTTATTGTTGTCGAGAGTGAGGTTGTATGTGCAGAGGGAAAAAAAAGGAAGAACCGGAGCAACCTAAATAACTGACTATGAGCCGGCCGGATTGGGCTCCTTTCACGCCGTAGCTCCTCCTGGAAATGTCGAACTCCTGTAAGGCTCCAACCCTCTTCGCTACCCCATGTAAGGAGCAATACTGTATATGTTAATTCTTACCCTTTCTTTGGAGGTCTGCTGATGCGCACAAGATATCCATTGAGAAGAGCAGGTATCTTGGAGGTATAAGAGTCTGCTTTAGTGTCTACTATATTTATTTTCGATAGTTTATCATGTTTCTTAAAGGCCCTTGTAGTCAGCTGCTAGAGTTAGAAAGTAAAATCTGGTTCAATTTCTAGTATAATATTATCATATGTGAGTAAAGAATAACGGGCCCTTATTCGATCAACAATAGGTGAAGCTTGGGCCTTTTTACTGCTGCTGCATCATCTGAATGTACCCACTTTCGTAGTTGCTTTGCTTTACTATCTCTATCTATCCTCAGCCTTTTTTTGCTATGTCGGGGTTCGTTTATGTAATTCAGGTGATGTGGAGCACACTCATTTGGTCAAAGGCTTGGATTATGCTTTGCTTCACAAGGTGAGAAGTGAGATAGACAAGAAGCCAGAAGCTGGGGATGATGCTGATGAAAAGTCAAGGTAAGTAAATACAAGTTAATGTTCCTGTACTCATGGAACTCTGTTCTTGATTACCTATAAAAAGAACTTTATTTTTGCTTTGATTTCAAGCTGAACAAGTTTAGAATGCTCCGTTCGAATGAGACAGTTGCTGGTGGCTAGGGGTAGTTTGCTGGCAGTGGGAGAAAGGAACAAGCAGAGAAAGGGAAAGAAAGTATTAACTCAAGCGGGAAAAAAATGTTTCATTTGGATACAGTTTTCGTATAATGAGCTACTCATGACAGGGAAGGGTATCGGAATTATAGTTTATGCTGGGCAATAGCAGGGGGAATAAAGTGATTAGGCAGATTCGCGAGTTCCCTGACGTGGCATATCCTCTCCTCAACACACCATTTTGAGCAATTGAAACCTACAAATTTGATGATATGCTCATTGGTAGTCGAAGAACAAAAAGATACTCAGATGTGATCAATAACTTTATGGCATTTACACGTAGGGGTTTGCATCATGTCAGTTAACCAAATATGTAACTCAAAGAATCCTGATCTAATCCGCTTTTAGATGTAAAGAATTGGGGGGAGTAGAGTTTGTAGCAATATAATTTTTTTGGCTTAAGTGTATATCGTGTAGAAATAGCAGCCTGCAACAGATAGATGATTGGATTTACTATCTTCTTGCTTGTCTATTCAGTGCATTCAGATCACTACCGTTTATCCAGCCAAAGCTAGAGCAATGCCCAAATGTTCGTTGAAGGAATATTATATGCTAGTGATGCTCCCGTCCCAAAACCACTTCCCGCTCCCACCCAAGGCCTTCTATAGTTGTGACTTCTAACCTTCCCACCCCTGTTTTTGCTCAACTGAACTTTTATGCTATCACCTTAATGTTATTTTATGCAGGGCTTTTCATTTTTGATTTTGATTGTTTCAAAAACTAGTTTGGTTGATTCAACGCTTCTGGCCTTTTTCCCTTCCTATTTTCTACTGTTTATCTCGTCCTTAGATCGTCGTATAGCTTCACAGTCCCTCCCTATATCTCGTTTGATCGGATCTAAGCCCAGTTTATTTTGTGTTGTATTCATTTTGTCGGTATGGTGGTAGTGTGTATGGAGGTTGTGGGGTTTGGTTGCGCTAGAGGTGGTGGTGGTGGGTTGGGATATTTTGTATTCATTTTGTCGGTATATTTTGTGGTTGGGATGAGGAAGATGATGCTAGCAATGGTGGATCAGGTGATGATGGGGAGACAACAGCGTGAGGTATGGTGGAGATCTGAAGAAAACATGAGAAGAAAAACTGTAATTCATTGGAGTGAAACAGACTCCAATTTATGTTGCTGAAGGAGTTCAACATTCTACCTCCTTAAAAGAGAGGCACAAATGTTATAGCCTGTTTACAAACACTTCCAAGTTTGGTTTCCAGATAGAATATAAAGTGATGGTTTTCAGCGACCAAAATAAAAAACCACAAGGATTTCCATGCAAACATAAGTTTAAACCTTTTATTTTAATTGTTTTCCGTGAAAGTAATTGCAAAGTAAAGATAGATCGTTGCAGATTATAGCTGTGGTGGAGATGTGAAGAAAACGTGAGAAGAAAGACCCTAATTCATTGGAGTGGAACAGACCTTTATTGCTGTTGATGAAGGAGATTGACATTCTACCTCCTTAAAAGAGAGACACAAATGTTTTGCCTGTTTACAGACATTTCCAAGTTTGGTTTCCAAATAGAAAACAGAGTGATGGTTTTCAGCGACCAAAGTAGAAAACCACAAGGAGTTCCATACAAACACAAGTTTACAGCTTTTATTTGAATCATGTTCCGTCTGAGTAATTGTAAAATAAAGATATATCGTTGCAAATTATAGCAAAAAATTACTTATAAAACAGAAAATATTTGTATAGCTATAAATTAGCAGTTGATCGGATCCACAAGAGATAGTTGCTTGGGTGGAACCTTTTTGGTTGCATTGTTTCAGTTCCTAGCAATCTACTGTAAAATTATTTTTAGGTGCGGGGTTCATAGACCTGTATGTGCATTAGTCGAACTGAGTGTTTTAGTACGATAGGTCCTCCTATAGGGTTAGAGAAAATATACACAACCAGGCTTAAAGTTTATTGAAGATATGTGCATTAGTCAAACTAATGCCTTTTGTCAATTCCTAATGAACCACATTGCTAAATTGAACACCTTTTTGAGGGGATACTTCTTTCTTTGTTCCTGTTGCTCTTCCAGTCAATGATAAATTACGATTTTGGAGTGTATGTATGGGTGGCGGTAGGCCTGGTGGAGAAGGGGATCGGTTGTAGGTGTTGACTACATTTTCACTTAGTGGATGTGAGGGGGAATAAATCTAGGTTGATACAACAATATGGAGTCATAATTTGAAATTATGATGCATATTCATTTTGTTTAACCATTGGGCCTGCCTACGGAAATGCTTCTTAGAATTAGTACACTTCTTTCCGACCTGTGCTAAACTCCAGTAGGGACTTCTGCCCGAATTGGTTGGAGATTTAGTTAAGGCATATTCCCCATCAGGCTATCTATCAGACTCCTCTTCTAGCTTATAGACCTCTATTAAGTGGACCTTATCTCTCTTCGTCTAACGATCAATATATGCATCCTTTTCCCTACTTTCCTGGAGAGGCTTTCGGACTCTGCGCCAAAGTTCAGCATCTTAAACCATTACTTTCTTGTATGTCTGTTGATACTAACCAAAATATACCGAACCTGCAAAGAAAATGTGACGTTCTACTGCCGTGATTGCATAATATCCTGAACTCTTAGAGCCTTCTTTTGCATGGCTGTAATTGATTCCTTCACCCAAAATTAATTTCTAATCTAAATTTGCTTTATGCATGCATGAAAGTGGATTTTCCAACGATATCCCAACCACTCTGCAAAGAAGTAAACATGACTGTCCAGACCCTGAGGTTTCTCTTTCATTTTTTGGCGCTAGTTCAGATTTCCATAGTGTTGCTGCTATTGTAGTTTATACTTTATTCATTGTCGCAGGTAATGGTTGCCGTCAGTATTGATGGTTCAGTGCCAGATAGAATTGCTAAAATTATGTCGTATCTTCGCCTTGGATCATCTGGGAAGGTTCTCAAGAAGAAGAGGAAGGAAAAGGATGGGAAAGGTGTTGGCTTTGTACTTTTTCCCCTTAGCTTACTGTCATTTTCACACCCTTCTTGTTGTTTTTCCTTCTTCGTTCTCTTTCCTTTTCATTTTTATTACTGGATGCATGATAATTTTTGAAAAGCCTCTGGGTTGGTAAGTGGGCTATGCTGTGAGTAAAAAACAATATGATGGTTCAGTTGATTATTTTGTTTTCGTGTGGTGATATGAAGTGTTTAAAAATATGTATGAGCTTTTCTTCATAATGCAGTTGTATCCCGTGCAATATCTATAGCTCTGAATGTGAGTTTTGGATGATATTTTGTTAATGTGCAGCATGTCTATGTCTGGCTTTATGTGTCTCTGTTTAGTGGTTTTGTTTATTTGTCGGTAACTGTTTGATCACCCCTGCTCCAAACAAAATTATGTGTAACACCTCTGTTTTTGGACCACTTAACTATGATGTGTATTCCGCCATCTGCTATTGTTATCCCTCCCACTTTTTGTGTAGTTTTATTTCCAGTTAGAAATTTGAAGTTGATCATGCAGGAAAGCTATTACTTAATCCTGGTGAATACGATGAAGAAAAGAAGGTGTCCATGCCTGATCTATCAAAGGTGTAAACTGGCAGAGAAATACTCGCACCACCTCCACCACCTCCTAGAAATAATCATCTTGATTCAAGAGATAAACAGGTCCCTGCTGTTGCTAGAGCCGAGGAGGATGATATATTTGTAGTAGAGGGCACTGACTATGCTATCCCTAGTAAAGATATGAGCCAAAGTCCAATTTCAGAAGACATGGAAGAATCTCCACGGAATAAGGAGAGGACTTCCTACTTTGGTGAACCTATTTACGGTCCAGCCCGGCCTGCTGAGCCTTCTCGTGATTGGCAATCAGCAGTACGTTATCTTCTGAAAACAAAACTGTAGAAAATTGAAAATATAAATAGAAATGAATAATACATTGAGTTTTCCTGTTGACTTTTCCAGAATGGAGATTATACCCTTCAAGCACAAGCACTTGCTGGTGGTTATCAGGGGGAATGGCAGGATTACCAATATGCTGAGCAGTTGGCTTATCCTGATCAATACCTCCAGCAAAACATCCAGCCTTATGATATGGAAGCAGCTTTAAATATTCAACAGGAGCGGCGATTCATGACCCAAGAAGACAAGGATCGGGGTCTAGGGTCAGTATTCAAGCGGGATGATCAGAGGCTTCTACAAAAGAGCAGGTGTTGACATGTACACGTGGAAAATAAAGTGTAACGGATTGATCGCAATGTTGTATGGCTTAAGGAACGTCATTTGCAAGTTTAGCTGTGCGTCAATTTGATTACTCTCTTAGGTCTATTACTACCAGTTACTTGGCCATCTTGTGCAACTAGTAGTGCCATTAGCTCCTGGATTCTAGTGTGGTCCACCACGTTAGGCCTAACAGCAATTCATATAGCATATTGATACTTCCGTTTCGTCTCATTGATTTTGGTTACAATTAATCATTTCATCAGTACTCAATTGTGCTCGTTACAACAATGCTCAAAATTGAGACGAATGCTATTTACTTTTAACTTAGTGGAAAAAGAATGTCGTCCAAAAAATGCCCATCTGTGCGGCTTGCCAGTTGCCCGTGCCATAATCTGAGATCTATTCTGAGGAGGCAGGTTTTATTTTTATTTTTCATTTTTGAAAAGATGTAACACACACACATGTAGAAACCACGTACGTGCATCAGATTACAACCAAAGCCCAGAGAGGATGAAAAACCCATCCTACAGGTCAACTAGCCACAACTGAGTCTAATTTGCACAGAAGCACGAGCTATATGAAAATAGCAAACCAGGAAAAAGAACAAGAAACTAACTCTTTGGAAGCTGTGGAAGTTGTCTTTCACCACAGTTCTGTCCATATCATCTTTGAACAATATTGCCATGAAACGCGAAAGAAGAAATGGTTATTAGTTTTTTGTATTTAATAAACGCGAAGGAAGTAAGTGGTCGTAAGTTTTATCTTGCTCTAGTTTTGTTGGCTAAGCAACCGCCATTGATAAAACGTGGAATGAGAAATTAGTTAAAGCTCTTGCAATGTTTCTTGATACATTAGGGTTTAGGATTTTGGCGTTTTGGATTTTAGGGTTAAGGGGTTCGGAGGTTCAAGGGCCGAGGTGGGGGTTCGAGGGTCGAGGATTCCGGGTCTGGGGTAGTTTGGGGTTCGAGGTCAGAGGTAGTTTGGGGTTCGGGGGTTCAGGGTTGGGGGTCAGGGGTTAGGGTTTGCAGTTTGGAGTTAGGGGTTTTGGGCCTGGGGTAGTTGGGGGTTCGGGGTTCAAGTTTGGGGGTCAGGGGTTTGGGGTTTAGGGGTCAGGGGTCGGGGGTCGGGGGTCGGGGTTCGGGGTTTTTTAGGGTTAGGGTTTAGGGTTTAGGGGTTTAGCGGTTTAGGGTTAGGGGTTAGGGGTTTAGGGGTTTGGGGTTAGGGGTTTGGGGTTAGGGGTTAGGGTTTGGGTTTAGGGTTAGGGTTAGGGTTTAGGGTTTAGGGTTTAGGGTTTAGGGTTTAGGTTTAGGTTTAGGTTTAGGTTAGGGTTTAGTTTTAGGGTTTAGGGTTTAGGGTTTAGGGTTTAGGGTTTAGGGTTTAGGGTTTAGGGTTTAGGGTTTAGGGTTTAGGGTTTAGGGTTTAGGGTTTAGGGTTTAGGGTTTAGGGTTTAGGGTTTAGGGTTTAGGGTTTAGGGTTTAGGGTTTAGGGTTTAGGGTTTAGGGTTTAGGGTTTAGGGTTTAGGGTTTAGGGTTTAGGGTTTAGGGTTTAGGGTTTAGGGTTTAGGGTTTAGGGTTTAGGGTTTAGGGTTTAGGGTTTAGGGTTTAGGGTTTAGGGTTTAGGGTTTAGGGTTTAGGGTTTAGGGTTTAGGGTTTAGGGTTTAGGGTTTAGGGTTTAGGGTTTAGGGTTTAGGGTTTAGGGTTTAGGGTTTAGGGTTTAGGGTTTAGGGTTTAGGGTTTAGGGTTTAGGGTTTAGGGTTTAGGGTTTAGGGTTTAGGGTTTAGGGTTTAGGGTTTAGGGTTTAGGGTTTAGGGTTTAGGGTTTAGGGTTTAGGGTTTAGGGTTTAGGGTTTAGGGTTTAGGGTTTAGGGTTTAGGGTTTAGGGTTTAGGGTTTAGGGTTTAGGGTTTAGGGTTTAGGGTTTAGGGTTTAGGGTTTAGGGTTTAGGGTTTAGGGTTTAGGGTTTAGGGTTTAGGGTTTAGGGTTTAGGGTTTAGGGTTTAGGGTTTAGGGTTTAGGGTTTAGGGTTTAGGGTTTAGGGTTTAGGGTTTAGGGTTTAGGGTTTAGGGTTTAGGGTTTAGGGTTTAGGGTTTAGGGTTTAGGGTTTAGGGTTTAGGGTTTAGGGTTTAGGGTTTAGGGTTTAGGGTTTAGGGTTTAGGGTTTAGGGTTTAGGGTTTAGGGTTTAGGGTTTAGGGTTTAGGGTTTAGGGTTTAGGGTTTAGGGTTTAGGGTTTAGGGTTTAGGGTTTAGGGTTTAGGGTTTAGGGTTTAGGGTTTAGGGTTTAGGGTTTAGGGTTTAGGGTTTAGGGTTTAGGGTTTAGGGTTTAGGGTTTAGGGTTTAGGGTTTAGGGTTTAGGGTTTAGGGTTTAGGGTTTAGGGTTTAGGGTTTAGGGTTTAGGGTTTAGGGTTTAGGGTTTAGGGTTTAGGGTTTAGGGTTTAGGGTTTAGGGTTTAGGGTTTAGGGTTTAGGGTTTAGGGTTTAGGGTTTAGGGTTTAGGGTTTAGGGTTTAGGGTTTAGGGTTTAGGGTTTAGGGTTTAGGGTTTAGGGTTTAGGGTTTAGGGTTTAGGGTTTAGGGTTTAGGGTTTAGGGTTTAGGGTTTAGGGTTTAGGGTTTAGGGTTTAGGGTTTAGGGTTTAGGGTTTAGGGTTTAGGGTTTAGGGTTTAGGGTTTAGGGTTTAGGGTTTAGGGTTTAGGGTTTAGGGTTTAGGGTTTAGGGTTTAGGGTTTAGGGTTTAGGGTTTAGGGTTTAGGGTTTAGGGTTTAGGGTTTAGGGTTTAGGGTTTAGGGTTTAGGGTTTAGGGTTTAGGGTTTAGGGTTTAGGGTTTAGGGTTTAGGGTTTAGGGTTTAGGGTTTAGGGTTTAGGGTTTAGGGTTTAGGGTTTAGGGTTTAGGGTTTAGGGTTTAGGGTTTAGGGTTTAGGGTTTAGGGTTTAGGGTTTAGGGTTTAGGGTTTAGGGTTTAGGGTTTAGGGTTTAGGGTTTAGGGTTTAGGGTTTAGGGTTTAGGGTTTAGGGTTTAGGGTTTAGGGTTTAGGGTTTAGGGTTTAGGGTTTAGGGTTTAGGGTTTAGGGTTTAGGGTTTAGGGTTTAGGGTTTAGGGTTTAGGGTTTAGGGTTTAGGGTTTAGGGTTTAGGGTTTAGGGTTTAGGGTTTAGGGTTTAGGGTTTAGGGTTTAGGGTTTAGGGTTTAGGGTTTAGGGTTTAGGGTTTAGGGTTTAGGGTTTAGGGTTTAGGGTTTAGGGTTTAGGGTTTAGGGTTTAGGGTTTAGGGTTTAGGGTTTAGGGTTTAGGGTTTAGGGTTTAGGGTTTAGGGTTTAGGGTTTAGGGTTTAGGGTTTAGGGTTTAGGGTTTAGGGTTTAGGGTTTAGGGTTTAGGGTTTAGGGTTTAGGGTTTAGGGTTTAGGGTTTAGGGTTTAGGGTTTAGGGTTTAGGGTTTAGGGTTTAGGGTTTAGGGTTTAGGGTTTAGGGTTTAGGGTTTAGGGTTTAGGGTTTAGGGTTTAGGGTTTAGGGTTTAGGGTTTAGGGTTTAGGGTTTAGGGTTTAGGGTTTAGGGTTTAGGGTTTAGGGTTTAGGGTTTAGGGTTTAGGGTTTAGGGTTTAGGGTTTAGGGTTTAGGGTTTAGGGTTTAGGGTTTAGGGTTTAGGGTTTAGGGTTTAGGGTTTAGGGTTTAGGGTTTAGGGTTTAGGGTTTAGGGTTTAGGGTTTAGGGTTTAGGGTTTAGGGTTTAGGGTTTAGGGTTTAGGGTTTAGGGTTTAGGGTTTAGGGTTTAGGGTTTAGGGTTTAGGGTTTAGGGTTTAGGGTTTAGGGTTTAGGGTTTAGGGTTTAGGGTTTAGGGTTTAGGGTTTAGGGTTTAGGGTTTAGGGTTTAGGGTTTAGGGTTTAGGGTTTAGGGTTTAGGGTTTAGGGTTTAGGGTTTAGGGTTTAGGGTTTAGGGTTTAGGGTTTAGGGTTTAGGGTTTAGGGTTTAGGGTTTAGGGTTTAGGGTTTAGGGTTTAGGGTTTAGGGTTTAGGGTTTAGGGTTTAGGGTTTAGGGTTTAGGGTTTAGGGTTTAGGGTTTAGGGTTTAGGGTTTAGGGTTTAGGGTTTAGGGTTTAGGGTTTAGGGTTTAGGGTTTAGGGTTTAGGGTTTAGGGTTTAGGGTTTAGGGTTTAGGGTTTAGGGTTTAGGGTTTAGGGTTTAGGGTTTAGGGTTTAGGGTTTAGGGTTTAGGGTTTAGGGTTTAGGGTTTAGGGTTTAGGGTTTAGGGTTTAGGGTTTAGGGTTTAGGGTTTAGGGTTTAGGGTTTAGGGTTTAGGGTTTAGGGTTTAGGGTTTAGGGTTTAGGGTTTAGGGTTTAGGGTTTAGGGTTTAGGGTTTAGGGTTTAGGGTTTAGGGTTTAGGGTTTAGGGTTTAGGGTTTAGGGTTTAGGGTTTAGGGTTTAGGGTTTAGGGTTTAGGGTTTAGGGTTTAGGGTTTAGGGTTTAGGGTTTAGGGTTTAGGGTTTAGGGTTTAGGGTTTAGGGTTTAGGGTTTAGGGTTTAGGGTTTAGGGTTTAGGGTTTAGGGTTTAGGGTTTAGGGTTTAGGGTTTAGGGTTTAGGGTTTAGGGTTTAGGGTTTAGGGTTTAGGGTTTAGGGTTTAGGGTTTAGGGTTTAGGGTTTAGGGTTTAGGGTTTAGGGTTTAGGGTTTAGGGTTTAGGGTTTAGGGTTTAGGGTTTAGGGTTTAGGGTTTAGGGTTTAGGGTTTAGGGTTTAGGGTTTAGGGTTTAGGGTTTAGGGTTTAGGGTTTAGGGTTTAGGGTTTAGGGTTTAGGGTTTAGGGTTTAGGGTTTAGGGTTTAGGGTTTAGGGTTTAGGGTTTAGGGTTTAGGGTTTAGGGTTTAGGGTTTAGGGTTTAGGGTTTAGGGTTTAGGGTTTAGGGTTTAGGGTTTAGGGTTTAGGGTTTAGGGTTTAGGGTTTAGGGTTTAGGGTTTAGGGTTTAGGGTTTAGGGTTTAGGGTTTAGGGTTTAGGGTTTAGGGTTTAGGGTTTAGGGTTTAGGGTTTAGGGTTTAGGGTTTAGGGTTTAGGGTTTAGGGTTTAGGGTTTAGGGTTTAGGGTTTAGGGTTTAGGGTTTAGGGTTTAGGGTTTAGGGTTTAGGGTTTAGGGTTTAGGGTTTAGGGTTTAGGGTTTAGGGTTTAGGGTTTAGGGTTTAGGGTTTAGGGTTTAGGGTTTAGGGTTTAGGGTTTAGGGTTTAGGGTTTAGGGTTTAGGGTTTAGGGTTTAGGGTTTAGGGTTTAGGGTTTAGGGTTTAGGGTTTAGGGTTTAGGGTTTAGGGTTTAGGGTTTAGGGTTTAGGGTTTAGGGTTTAGGGTTTAGGGTTTAGGGTTTAGGGTTTAGGGTTTAGGGTTTAGGGTTTAGGGTTTAGGGTTTAGGGTTTAGGGTTTAGGGTTTAGGGTTTAGGGTTTAGGGTTTAGGGTTTAGGGTTTAGGGTTTAGGGTTTAGGGTTTAGGGTTTAGGGTTTAGGGTTTAGGGTTTAGGGTTTAGGGTTTAGGGTTTAGGGTTTAGGGTTTAGGGTTTAGGGTTTAGGGTTTAGGGTTTAGGGTTTAGGGTTTAGGGTTTAGGGTTTAGGGTTTAGGGTTTAGGGTTTAGGGTTTAGGGTTTAGGGTTTAGGGTTTAGGGTTTAGGGTTTAGGGTTTAGGGTTTAGGGTTTAGGGTTTAGGGTTTAGGGTTTAGGGTTTAGGGTTTAGGGTTTAGGGTTTAGGGTTTAGGGTTTAGGGTTTAGGGTTTAGGGTTTAGGGTTTAGGGTTTAGGGTTTAGGGTTTAGGGTTTAGGGTTTAGGGTTTAGGGTTTAGGGTTTAGGGTTTAGGGTTTAGGGTTTAGGGTTTAGGGTTTAGGGTTTAGGGTTTAGGGTTTAGGGTTTAGGGTTTAGGGTTTAGGGTTTAGGGTTTAGGGTTTAGGGTTTAGGGTTTAGGGTTTAGGGTTTAGGGTTTAGGGTTTAGGGTTTAGGGTTTAGGGTTTAGGGTTTAGGGTTTAGGGTTTAGGGTTTAGGGTTTAGGGTTTAGGGTTTAGGGTTTAGGGTTTAGGGTTTAGGGTTTAGGGTTTAGGGTTTAGGGTTTAGGGTTTAGGGTTTAGGGTTTAGGGTTTAGGGTTTAGGGTTTAGGGTTTAGGGTTTAGGGTTTAGGGTTTAGGGTTTAGGGTTTAGGGTTTAGGGTTTAGGGTTTAGGGTTTAGGGTTTAGGGTTTAGGGTTTAGGGTTTAGGGTTTAGGGTTTAGGGTTTAGGGTTTAGGGTTTAGGGTTTAGGGTTTAGGGTTTAGGGTTTAGGGTTTAGGGTTTAGGGTTTAGGGTTTAGGGTTTAGGGTTTAGGGTTTAGGGTTTAGGGTTTAGGGTTTAGGGTTTAGGGTTTAGGGTTTAGGGTTTAGGGTTTAGGGTTTAGGGTTTAGGGTTTAGGGTTTAGGGTTTAGGGTTTAGGGTTTAGGGTTTAGGGTTTAGGGTTTAGGGTTTAGGGTTTAGGGTTTAGGGTTTAGGGTTTAGGGTTTAGGGTTTAGGGTTTAGGGTTTAGGGTTTAGGGTTTAGGGTTTAGGGTTTAGGGTTTAGGGTTTAGGGTTTAGGGTTTAGGGTTTAGGGTTTAGGGTTTAGGGTTTAGGGTTTAGGGTTTAGGGTTTAGGGTTTAGGGTTTAGGGTTTAGGGTTTAGGGTTTAGGGTTTAGGGTTTAGGGTTTAGGGTTTAGGGTTTAGGGTTTAGGGTTTAGGGTTTAGGGTTTAGGGTTTAGGGTTTAGGGTTTAGGGTTTAGGGTTTAGGGTTTAGGGTTTAGGGTTTAGGGTTTAGGGTTTAGGGTTTAGGGTTTAGGGTTTAGGGTTTAGGGTTTAGGGTTTAGGGTTTAGGGTTTAGGGTTTAGGGTTTAGGGTTTAGGGTTTAGGGTTTAGGGTTTAGGGTTTAGGGTTTAGGGTTTAGGGTTTAGGGTTTAGGGTTTAGGGTTTAGGGTTTAGGGTTTAGGGTTTAGGGTTTAGGGTTTAGGGTTTAGGGTTTAGGGTTTAGGGTTTAGGGTTTAGGGTTTAGGGTTTAGGGTTTAGGGTTTAGGGTTTAGGGTTTAGGGTTTAGGGTTTAGGGTTTAGGGTTTAGGGTTTAGGGTTTAGGGTTTAGGGTTTAGGGTTTAGGGTTTAGGGTTTAGGGTTTAGGGTTTAGGGTTTAGGGTTTAGGGTTTAGGGTTTAGGGTTTAGGGTTTAGGGTTTAGGGTTTAGGGTTTAGGGTTTAGGGTTTAGGGTTTAGGGTTTAGGGTTTAGGGTTTAGGGTTTAGGGTTTAGGGTTTAGGGTTTAGGGTTTAGGGTTTAGGGTTTAGGGTTTAGGGTTTAGGGTTTAGGGTTTAGGGTTTAGGGTTTAGGGTTTAGGGTTTAGGGTTTAGGGTTTAGGGTTTAGGGTTTAGGGTTTAGGGTTTAGGGTTTAGGGTTTAGGGTTTAGGGTTTAGGGTTTAGGGTTTAGGGTTTAGGGTTTAGGGTTTAGGGTTTAGGGTTTAGGGTTTAGGGTTTAGGGTTTAGGGTTTAGGGTTTAGGGTTTAGGGTTTAGGGTTTAGGGTTTAGGGTTTAGGGTTTAGGGTTTAGGGTTTAGGGTTTAGGGTTTAGGGTTTAGGGTTTAGGGTTTAGGGTTTAGGGTTTAGGGTTTAGGGTTTAGGGTTTAGGGTTTAGGGTTTAGGGTTTAGGGTTTAGGGTTTAGGGTTTAGGGTTTAGGGTTTAGGGTTTAGGGTTTAGGGTTTAGGGTTTAGGGTTTAGGGTTTAGGGTTTAGGGTTTAGGGTTTAGGGTTTAGGGTTTAGGGTTTAGGGTTTAGGGTTTAGGGTTTAGGGTTTAGGGTTTAGGGTTTAGGGTTTAGGGTTTAGGGTTTAGGGTTTAGGGTTTAGGGTTTAGGGTTTAGGGTTTAGGGTTTAGGGTTTAGGGTTTAGGGTTTAGGGTTTAGGGTTTAGGGTTTAGGGTTTAGGGTTTAGGGTTTAGGGTTTAGGGTTTAGGGTTTAGGGTTTAGGGTTTAGGGTTTAGGGTTTAGGGTTTAGGGTTTAGGGTTTAGGGTTTAGGGTTTAGGGTTTAGGGTTTAGGGTTTAGGGTTTAGGGTTTAGGGTTTAGGGTTTAGGGTTTAGGGTTTAGGGTTTAGGGTTTAGGGTTTAGGGTTTAGGGTTTAGGGTTTAGGGTTTAGGGTTTAGGGTTTAGGGTTTAGGGTTTAGGGTTTAGGGTTTAGGGTTTAGGGTTTAGGGTTTAGGGTTTAGGGTTTAGGGTTTAGGGTTTAGGGTTTAGGGTTTAGGGTTTAGGGTTTAGGGTTTAGGGTTTAGGGTTTAGGGTTTAGGGTTTAGGGTTTAGGGTTTAGGGTTTAGGGTTTAGGGTTTAGGGTTTAGGGTTTAGGGTTTAGGGTTTAGGGTTTAGGGTTTAGGGTTTAGGGTTTAGGGTTTAGGGTTTAGGGTTTAGGGTTTAGGGTTTAGGGTTTAGGGTTTAGGGTTTAGGGTTTAGGGTTTAGGGTTTAGGGTTTAGGGTTTAGGGTTTAGGGTTTAGGGTTTAGGGTTTAGGGTTTAGGGTTTAGGGTTTAGGGTTTAGGGTTTAGGGTTTAGGGTTTAGGGTTTAGGGTTTAGGGTTTAGGGTTTAGGGTTTAGGGTTTAGGGTTTAGGGTTTAGGGTTTAGGGTTTAGGGTTTAGGGTTTAGGGTTTAGGGTTTAGGGTTTAGGGTTTAGGGTTTAGGGTTTAGGGTTTAGGGTTTAGGGTTTAGGGTTTAGGGTTTAGGGTTTAGGGTTTAGGGTTTAGGGTTTAGGGTTTAGGGTTTAGGGTTTAGGGTTTAGGGTTTAGGGTTTAGGGTTTAGGGTTTAGGGTTTAGGGTTTAGGGTTTAGGGTTTAGGGTTTAGGGTTTAGGGTTTAGGGTTTAGGGTTTAGGGTTTAGGGTTTAGGGTTTAGGGTTTAGGGTTTAGGGTTTAGGGTTTAGGGTTTAGGGTTTAGGGTTTAGGGTTTAGGGTTTAGGGTTTAGGGTTTAGGGTTTAGGGTTTAGGGTTTAGGGTTTAGGGTTTAGGGTTTAGGGTTTAGGGTTTAGGGTTTAGGGTTTAGGGTTTAGGGTTTAGGGTTTAGGGTTTAGGGTTTAGGGTTTAGGGTTTAGGGTTTAGGGTTTAGGGTTTAGGGTTTAGGGTTTAGGGTTTAGGGTTTAGGGTTTAGGGTTTAGGGTTTAGGGTTTAGGGTTTAGGGTTTAGGGTTTAGGGTTTAGGGTTTAGGGTTTAGGGTTTAGGGTTTAGGGTTTAGGGTTTAGGGTTTAGGGTTTAGGGTTTAGGGTTTAGGGTTTAGGGTTTAGGGTTTAGGGTTTAGGGTTTAGGGTTTAGGGTTTAGGGTTTAGGGTTTAGGGTTTAGGGTTTAGGGTTTAGGGTTTAGGGTTTAGGGTTTAGGGTTTAGGGTTTAGGGTTTAGGGTTTAGGGTTTAGGGTTTAGGGTTTAGGGTTTAGGGTTTAGGGTTTAGGGTTTAGGGTTTAGGGTTTAGGGTTTAGGGTTTAGGGTTTAGGGTTTAGGGTTTAGGGTTTAGGGTTTAGGGTTTAGGGTTTAGGGTTTAGGGTTTAGGGTTTAGGGTTTAGGGTTTAGGGTTTAGGGTTTAGGGTTTAGGGTTTAGGGTTTAGGGTTTAGGGTTTAGGGTTTAGGGTTTAGGGTTTAGGGTTTAGGGTTTAGGGTTTAGGGTTTAGGGTTTAGGGTTTAGGGTTTAGGGTTTAGGGTTTAGGGTTTAGGGTTTAGGGTTTAGGGTTTAGGGTTTAGGGTTTAGGGTTTAGGGTTTAGGGTTTAGGGTTTAGGGTTTAGGGTTTAGGGTTTAGGGTTTAGGGTTTAGGGTTTAGGGTTTAGGGTTTAGGGTTTAGGGTTTAGGGTTTAGGGTTTAGGGTTTAGGGTTTAGGGTTTAGGGTTTAGGGTTTAGGGTTTAGGGTTTAGGGTTTAGGGTTTAGGGTTTAGGGTTTAGGGTTTAGGGTTTAGGGTTTAGGGTTTAGGGTTTAGGGTTTAGGGTTTAGGGTTTAGGGTTTAGGGTTTAGGGTTTAGGGTTTAGGGTTTAGGGTTTAGGGTTTAGGGTTTAGGGTTTAGGGTTTAGGGTTTAGGGTTTAGGGTTTAGGGTTTAGGGTTTAGGGTTTAGGGTTTAGGGTTTAGGGTTTAGGGTTTAGGGTTTAGGGTTTAGGGTTTAGGGTTTAGGGTTTAGGGTTTAGGGTTTAGGGTTTAGGGTTTAGGGTTTAGGGTTTAGGGTTTAGGGTTTAGGGTTTAGGGTTTAGGGTTTAGGGTTTAGGGTTTAGGGTTTAGGGTTTAGGGTTTAGGGTTTAGGGTTTAGGGTTTAGGGTTTAGGGTTTAGGGTTTAGGGTTTAGGGTTTAGGGTTTAGGGTTTAGGGTTTAGGGTTTAGGGTTTAGGGTTTAGGGTTTAGGGTTTAGGGTTTAGGGTTTAGGGTTTAGGGTTTAGGGTTTAGGGTTTAGGGTTTAGGGTTTAGGGTTTAGGGTTTAGGGTTTAGGGTTTAGGGTTTAGGGTTTAGGGTTTAGGGTTTAGGGTTTAGGGTTTAGGGTTTAGGGTTTAGGGTTTAGGGTTTAGGGTTTAGGGTTTAGGGTTTAGGGTTTAGGGTTTAGGGTTTAGGGTTTAGGGTTTAGGGTTTAGGGTTTAGGGTTTAGGGTTTAGGGTTTAGGGTTTAGGGTTTAGGGTTTAGGGTTTAGGGTTTAGGGTTTAGGGTTTAGGGTTTAGGGTTTAGGGTTTAGGGTTTAGGGTTTAGGGTTTAGGGTTTAGGGTTTAGGGTTTAGGGTTTAGGGTTTAGGGTTTAGGGTTTAGGGTTTAGGGTTTAGGGTTTAGGGTTTAGGGTTTAGGGTTTAGGGTTTAGGGTTTAGGGTTTAGGGTTTAGGGTTTAGGGTTTAGGGTTTAGGGTTTAGGGTTTAGGGTTTAGGGTTTAGGGTTTAGGGTTTAGGGTTTAGGGTTTAGGGTTTAGGGTTTAGGGTTTAGGGTTTAGGGTTTAGGGTTTAGGGTTTAGGGTTTAGGGTTTAGGGTTTAGGGTTTAGGGTTTAGGGTTTAGGGTTTAGGGTTTAGGGTTTAGGGTTTAGGGTTTAGGGTTTAGGGTTTAGGGTTTAGGGTTTAGGGTTTAGGGTTTAGGGTTTAGGGTTTAGGGTTTAGGGTTTAGGGTTTAGGGTTTAGGGTTTAGGGTTTAGGGTTTAGGGTTTAGGGTTTAGGGTTTAGGGTTTAGGGTTTAGGGTTTAGGGTTTAGGGTTTAGGGTTTAGGGTTTAGGGTTTAGGGTTTAGGGTTTAGGGTTTAGGGTTTAGGGTTTAGGGTTTAGGGTTTAGGGTTTAGGGTTTAGGGTTTAGGGTTTAGGGTTTAGGGTTTAGGGTTTAGGGTTTAGGGTTTAGGGTTTAGGGTTTAGGGTTTAGGGTTTAGGGTTTAGGGTTTAGGGTTTAGGGTTTAGGGTTTAGGGTTTAGGGTTTAGGGTTTAGGGTTTAGGGTTTAGGGTTTAGGGTTTAGGGTTTAGGGTTTAGGGTTTAGGGTTTAGGGTTTAGGGTTTAGGGTTTAGGGTTTAGGGTTTAGGGTTTAGGGTTTAGGGTTTAGGGTTTAGGGTTTAGGGTTTAGGGTTTAGGGTTTAGGGTTTAGGGTTTAGGGTTTAGGGTTTAGGGTTTAGGGTTTAGGGTTTAGGGTTTAGGGTTTAGGGTTTAGGGTTTAGGGTTTAGGGTTTAGGGTTTAGGGTTTCCATTTAGGGTTTAGGGTTTAGGGTTTA